>JAGFBZ010001790.1:0-300000 GCA_018398805.1 Hirundichthys speculiger
ATGTTTTTAAGGCGTATGTGAAGTCTAGATATTTTTAACCAAAGTACTTAACTGCAAAAGAAAAAAAAAAAAAATCAACCATGAAGCTCAAGGCTATTTGACTTAAATAGCAACAGTATTATACAAGGAAAAAAAAAAAAAGAAAGATTAAGCTGCTGAGTATTTCTTTAATCCTGAAATAAACTTTAGCAGATGTCTGAGCGCGGTCCAAGTCATGCTACGTGTAAACGCATTAGTGTATATTTAACTTGAGGAAATTAAAACAGACGACGGCTGTGGGGTCCAAGTTTAAATCTATTATTCCTACACAGACGCAACCGGGACGGTTTATTTTATTTCCGGACATCCTTATTTATTTAGAGAACCTCCTGGATTTTGTCAGTGTTTGAAGGATTTTTGGGCTTTTTTTAATAGTTTTTTAAATGTTTTTCTTTTTTCATTTGTTTTTACTGTCGTTGGGGAGAAGCAGCAGGGGAAGGTTATTTAGAAAAAAAAGTCCTGATGGTTGGACGTTAACGCTGCAGACGCTGGACAGAAATACCTTCAGAGCAGTTAAACACAACCTTGATATCACTTGTTGCTTTTCTGCAGAGAGAACGATTTTGCTTTGTGAGCAGGAGGTCGATCGGGACTGAAGGTAAAAGGCTTTGCGGTGTGTGAGAGAAACACTTTCTTGTTTCTTGTTTTTATTTTGCAGCACTGAGTTGTTTAAAACCTTGAGTGATGGGCGATCTTTGACCGCCAGTCTTCGTTTCTTCTTTCTTCCGATGGAGAGATTCTTCCACTCCGGAGGAAGAAGTGAGATAAATCAGTTATCACACGTCTCCCTTTAGGATCAGGAGCTAGAAAACATCCATGTGCTGGTTTCTACACTCAAACTGCTTCTTTTTAAATAAAGGATGAATGTGTTCTGGGTGCTCTGTAAAAGCTCAGAATCCTTAAAGACGTTAACTTAGTATGGTTTCTTAATGATGTATTAATAGGATAATTAAACTTTATTAAAGAGGGGAAGACAGTCACTTTGTCTGAACACCCCGGGGCTCTTAAAGCAAGTCTTACTTGTGAGCTGAAAGGATGTCATTACACGAACCGTTCTTCCTTTTCATTTTCTTTACCCTCTTCGTCCTCTTCAGGGGGTTGGAGCCTCCCGGCTGACAGGAAGAGGAAAAGGAGGGGTACACCCTTGACGGGTTCCCACTCATAAACCGACCCATCCAGCAGGGGTTTGAACTAGGGATGTTCCTGGTGACTAATTTCCCTGTCGACTAAACGAAAATTTTAATTAAGACTAGTCGACTAATCTAAAAAAAAGATGCGCTCCAGCCTGGAAGTTATTAGTTTGCGTCCCGGTACGGTGTAGTCGGGCTCAACATATTCCATTAGCTTCCTGAAGCCTTTACCTTCCACAAAGTTAAGTGGAAGCATATCTTGCGAAGCCATTATCGTGATGAGCTGCGTTATCCTCTCAGACCGGACGGGAGAACACGTCTCCGGGTAAACAATGTCAAATCAAATCGGCCTGAGTGTGGCTAGCACCGCTAGCATCAGCAGCCGTGGTCTCGTGCAGATTAACATCCAAATGCTTGAGTGGAATGTGGTTGCGCATTGCTCCAGTCGAGTGATTGTATGCCAGTTGTTTCTGACACAGTCTACATACTACCTTGTTTTCATTTTCTAGATTAAAGTTCCGCCAAACCGTGCTGGTTTTGCGAGACCATCTTCCCACCGTGCCGTTTTAAAACTCCAGTCTACTCGAGCATTGCTGTGGAGAGGGGGGCTGCTGTCTGACGGCTCTGTAGCCCCGACTAGTGGCGGGCGGCTGTATGACAGCTAAGCGGCCTTGTACATTAATAAAACACAAATTGGTTTTAAACGACTAATATTTCTGCTGCCGACTAGTAAGTGAGTGAGCGGACGTTTAATCGTTTAGAGACGACTAATCGCGCGCGCATCCCTAGTTTGAACATGAGCCTTTTCCCTCCATGGTTCAGACAAATGCACTAATGGCGCTAGGTCACAGAGCGACAGTGGATGTCTATGTTGAGGTGACTAAGCGACTCAAGGAAATGAGGGTGGAAGAGAAAACGCGAGAGAGCGAGGAAGAGTTGAGTCTCGGACGGCGTCGTGGAAATAACTCGGCCTCCATGTCTATAGGGGGACCCGGCGAGCTAAAAACTGTTAAACGTCATCCGTGTTGACAGAGCTGGAAAAGCTCCAGTAACCAGTATCTAGTAGGGATGTAACGGTACTCGGTAAAATACCGAACCGTTCGGAACGACCTGCACGGGACAATCCGCTTTTATGTCCCACTGTATTTATGTTCCAATAACTTTGCACTGGACTTGTATGTGAGCGTGTCAATGTCCGCTCGCCTCCGCTCACTCACAGTGACCAGCCGATCACACTTTGACCGGTTGGCTGCAGCTCATAGACCAGCGATCTTACCTGCGTAAGATCCAGTTGTTACCAGTTGTGCGTCGTGGCGCAGCTGATGTGCTTTTTAAAATACTGCAGAACGAATCGTTGGATGCGCATTTAAAGATCACGAACAATTAATGTTTCTGTTCCTCCTCGACCACCAGGGCCGGCTCTTGGCATAGGCGATATAGGCGGCCGCCTAGGGCGCATCTGCTGGAGGGGCGCCGCCACGCCGCCAGTCCCCCCCTTGCCATTTGATGACACCATAGATGCCTTTGCTGCCAGGAAGTCCAGACATGTAAACTTGCAGTCTTTAGTTAAAAGACAAGTTTAGTTGAAATTAACTGTTATTACCGTTGAGTTTGTCGTTGTTCAAATGCTAAAATTAAACTGTCGTGATTGCTCGGTTGGTTGTTGTCATTGAATTGCAGTGGGCTCGGGGGGGGGGCACCGGGATCTAATCTCGTCTAGGGCATCAAATTGGGTAGAGCCGGCCGTGTCGACCAACAACAGTTTCAGACATATCGGAAATAAATTCCCGCATCCAACCTTTTCCAGCTTGACACCAGAGACGCAGATCTCCTTGGTTTCCTCCACAGCAGACATCTGGATGAGATCATGCCACAGCTGTACAGACTGACGTGTCTGGCCGTGAATATTCCCACAATCCACCACAACTGCTGACCAGACGTCCTCTGACCTCAAGAGAATAAAAACGTCTGACAGTTATACGGTGATGCGTAATCGAGAGGTAGAGCTGTTTGTGTACGTCCACATGTGACCAGTTGGACGCACATTTATGCCATTTGGACGCGCTCTTTTACGCGCCGACATGCGAGTTGCGCTTTCCGCAAACTCAGTATCTTGCGATCGCTTGTTTAGGGTAGCGGGTGGTCTGAAACTGTACCGAAACCGTGACACAACAACCGCGGTACGGACCGTACCATGAGCCACCTGTACCGTTGCACCGCTAGTATCTAGGCTGCAGTTCCCGCACGTTGCTCGTCTCACACCAGGTTCCTCAAAACCCCGAACATCAACCGACGCAAAGCTAAAACTGTCTGAAGTCGCGCAGTTTCGCGACTTTGCGAGTTGTTCTCGACTGCTGATACCAACAGGAACGTTTTTGGCTCCTTTGAACGATTATGTTTTGGATCTGGATCTGCATTACCATAACCCCTCCCCTCCTCCCCCGTCCTCCCATAAAATGCAGAACACACACCATGTGAGCAGTCATCTTGCATATACAGTATCTGTGGTCTTGCAGTGTGTGTTTATGTGCAACTTTCAGCAGAGGATATGCGCTAATGCGAAGTGGCATTTGCACAGAGGGCATTTAGATGAAGCAGATTAGCAGCAGCGGAACAAACTTCCTGTTTTCTACAGTACGACGTATCTCAAACTTTTTCATGCACTCGGGCCACGCGTCGTAGTCGAAACTCTCTGCTTTGCTACGCCGCTGCAGGGGATGCAGACTGCATACATCAAGGTTTGTTTTTGTGTGTGTATTTTTGTTTGTGCGGCGCGTGCACGAGTGCGCGCGTGCGTGCGCCGCCCGCTGCAGCGGCGCGGTGTGCAGATCCTCTCTGACGCGCAGTCACAATCGCGCAGCTTTATCTCTGCTCACCTTCTGCTGACTCCCCCGGGCGGCCGGCTCCGCTGCGTCCTCGGCTCCTTTGCCCTGTTTACGTACCCGTGCACGTACGTGCGCGCCCCGCTCGTCTGTCCCTGGTATTTTTAGACTCCCTAAATGTTACAGAGTCCGCGGCTTGTCCTGTGGCGGCAGAAACGCACGTCTGAGCGTGTCCACGTTCCTGCCAGCCCTCATGTTGTTAGCAAAGCGACGCATCTGGACCTGATATGGTGGTTTGCAGGTTTATAGGTTGCATGAATAAAGAATAAATGAAATAACTTCAGTTTGTGTGTGCCATGTGTGCGTGTGTGTGTGTGTTACTCCCAGCGAATTGTCTCCATGTCGGCTTTCGTTTCCCCCCCGCTCTGCTTCACTGAGCTGACAGAGGGTCTTGGCTCTTCCTCCGCTTCCTTCCCTCTCTCTGGCAGGGATAGTGGACATGTGGAGCAGCCGGTCGCGCTGAAAGATAAATCTGCTCGTGATCCAGAGATCTCCCTCCGTTAAGAGGCGAACCGACGGACCAGGATGGTCCGAAGAAGTCCAGATGTTCGGGCGACGGTGCGAGCGCCAGTTTTATCTTAATGTTGCGTCATGTTTTTAGATATAACCTGTAGGGTACAGGTGGCTCACGGTGCGGTCCGTACCGCGGTTTTTGTGTCACGGTTTTGGTATAGTGCAACTACAATGCAAAGTAATTGACATAAAAGCGTATTGTCCCGTGCAGGTCGTACCGAACCGTCCTGTATTTTAACGGGTACCGTTGCATCTTTTCAGGCTGAAACAAGCCGTCCTCCTGAAAATCAGCTTTTTGTAACGGCGGCGTTATTTTTTTTTAGGTTGTCCGGGTTTTATTATGGCTCCTAATGGCGGCGATATTTCACTCTGTCCATTGAGGAAGAAACAGCCACAATGTTTACATTATTAAAACGCTGTAACAAATTGTTTTTAGCCTGAGCAAGAACTCACGCCAGAGATTTTACAGTTATTGATCTGCGATCAAACTTGTTTACCTTTAATGACTGAGAGGCAATTCTAACAGAAGTGAATATTCAATTAAACCTTCAATTTGGGATAATTTGCATAAAAGTCCAATAAGAAAAGAGTCTTGCTAATGATCTCACTTGCTGTTTGCTTGCATGGTTTTTCACCGCCAGCGTGATTCATGTCACATGTGGAGCTGCAGAGGATCCAAACATTCAAACAGAGATGTGCATCTGAGGTCATGTTTCCTTTTCTTATGTTTTAGCGGTTGTTCTGCAGGTTTACGAAGCCCACAGTCGGAACCGAAGCTATTATTCCATTGCAGCAGACGCTGAGTTTCCAGAAACTCGCTGTTTCTCAGGTGGCGACGCTTGGCCCAGACACGGCCTGCATATTTGATTTTCTTTGGCTTGAACCCGGCGTTGAGTCATGGCGCTGAGTCAGGGTGAGCGTGGCTCATTAAAAACTTAAAATCCACTACATGCCGTCCAAACCCGCGTGTTCTCCGGGCCTTTGAGCCGCGCCCGCTCCTCACAACAGCCATAAATCACGTGAATTACAAAATTACAAACCTTGGGCCGCATTCAGTCCATTTAAAAACGTGCAATAGCCCCACGTTCGGCCCGGCTCACATGTCCGGGACCATATCTGACCCACATCACTTCCCAGTGACGTAACTGAGCCAAACGTAGCGCAGATTAGGACCAAATGGGTCTGATGTCTGGCCTTTTTTCTCGTTTTATCTAACATCGCCATGAAACATGTGCGTGATGTCAGCTCTGCGGCTGGATTCGTCACCTGCACCTGCGTTCCACTTCATTATTTTTGACCAGTCAGAGCAAACTGGGTGTTAATGGAGAGCACTCTTAAAGGCGTGGGAGCAAATGTGAAGCATTTCAAACAGACGGAGGCAAGAAGAGCTGCTGCAGTGTATTAGGGGAAAACAATTTGCATAAAAGCTTGCAAAAAAAAAAAAGAGAGAAAAAACAACCTTCAAACCCTTCATAGTTTTATGGCATCTCTTCTTTATACACTGTAAAAAGTGCATTTGTAGTTGAAACAAAGTGTTTCTTCTTGTTTTGCATTGAAGAAACTTGCTGTATTGACTTGGGGAAACCTAATTAATTTGCTTATAAATGGAAACATTTCATTCAAGCTGGATAACATTACTGCCACAGCTACTCTGAAGCCCTTTTGTTTTTTTGTTTCTTTTTTAAGCGACGAGCAAATTAATCAAAATAAGGCAGGTTTCATGGCTTGTGAAGGGCGATAAAGAGCAATTACTGCCATAATTAAGTTGAAAAAGTGTTTGAAAGTATTTGGAAGTTAGTTGTTTTCACCTTCACTGTCTGCTTGTGTCTGTCTTAGTTGGCGACGAGGTCAATGAGTCCACCTCCTCAGACGTGTGATTAAGCCTCTGGTCCACCAGCGAGACACGAAGAGCCCAGTTATTTGGAGGGAGACGGGCCTTAATCTCGTATCATGGGTTCTGTCATCAGAGACGGTAGAGACGGTCGCTTAAAGCAGAGCTCTGTCCGGTAAAGCTCCCAGTGTCGGTGACGCTGATGAGAACCGTGGCGCCGCAAATCACTCACCTTCAGAGCAGTCCGTCAAATCATGACGGACGGTGCGGGGAGACAGAGGGGATGATGGGAGAGGGCAGCAGACAGGCGCGATATGACCCGGCAGCACCCGCACATCCTTAAATCTAACAGCCTGACACGCCGTGAGAGGGTTGCAGCGCTCGGCTTTATAAAGACGCACATGTGGGAGTTTTCTGTCAGTCACACAGAGAGCTGAGACTAAAAGGGTTTTTTTTCTTTCTTCTTTTCTCTTTCTGGACCTCACTTCCTTGTAAATTGTGTGAAATTATTATTATTATCATTATTATTTTGCTGCATGTTTGTAACTTTACGTAACCTCGGCCTCTTTTCTTTATAATCGTACCCGTTTGGCTCCGCTGTTTGGGTTGGGTTGGATGAAAGGTGGGGATTTTCTGCATGAATGCATTTGCACATCTGTGGTTTATTTCTGCACCGCCTTGCAATTTTCTTCAGAAAACAGAAATCTTTTCTCTTGTTTTGCAGCATGCGTGTGCATCCACTGCCTGTGTGGTATGTTTTTATTGATTTTTTTTTTTTTCCCTCTGGAGTATCTTTTCATCCTGTAGGTTTGAATCTCCAGAAATGTGATGCAGTCGTGGAGTCGTGCACTTTTTTTGCCCTTCTTCGCCTCTGATTCCCCCCCGACCGTCCCTCCCTCTCTCTTGCTCGTCGCTACTCTGCCCTGGGGGGGGCGCAGCCCTATTTGTGAGAAAAAGGTCACCAGGCACACGGGGCCGGGCGCACGGGGGGCGCCCGTGTAGCGAGAAGCCGGAGGTTGTGCTTCTCACGAGGCCACGCGTCTCTCAGAAATGATCCGTGTTTGCTCAGGTTCTGACAGGTCGAGCGTCTGCGGGGAAGCGGATCTCACGATCAGCCCTTACCTGGCTCGTCTGACTCAAACCCAGACCACCACAGCTGCTGCAGACGTATCAGATGAATGCGCCGAACTGTTTGCGAGTTTGCTAAATGTCAGGAAATATCAGGCCGTTTCAAATATTTCGTCAATTTGGTCACCTGGCGTGACAGTTTTTCACGCCTGTTATTGCCCCTTCCCTCCCAGATTTCACAAAGAGCTTGATTTAATTTGCCTTTTGACTGGCGTAAGAAACGGGCCGCGTGGGCGTGCGCACGATGGAGGGATGCTTTCCTGTCTCTTGCATTATGTCAGACATCAGACGTGTTTTAGGCTCGACGCGGTAATGGCGCAGTGGCTGCACAACATGTCGCTGGGCATCAGCGCCGTGATGTGCACATGTGCCACATCACAGGAAGTGAAATGTCAAGTGGAGCTAATGAATTCAAGCACATCACGCAACAACTTTTCTGCCGCTTCACACAAACGGAAAGCTCGAACAGTTCTCCATCTTTTTCCTCCCTCTCTTTTTTTTTATGATTAATTCATGAAATTAAAGGATTCACTCTGATTTAAAGGGCCGGCGCACAGTTGTATACAGTGATCCCTTATTTTTCGCGGTGAATGGGGACCAGTGAAAATCAAAATCCGCTAACAGGAACTGGAACCCCCGAGCCTAAATAATGTGTTTAAAATATGTTTAAAAACCGCAAAAAAGTAGCGAGACACTGCAGCGAAACAAGACAAAGGCTCAACTGTGGTCTTTCTGTTACTTTCACAGCCTCTGGTCTCTGAACCGTAGTAAAGAAACTGCTGGTATTGAGCTATTTTTGGCTCGTAATTAGCGGCTAACACGCTAACAACAACAAAAGAAAAAGTCTGGTTTTCTCTGCATGGAACGAGCACTTTATTCTGGCACTGCAGGAACTTGTAATGTCACACAGGTTGTATTGTTGGGCTCCCCGTTTTGTTCTGCCATCCCACGACACACACATCAGTACCCATAAGGCCATCTTCTTAAAGGGGCCAGGCTGGCTCACAACATTTCTTCGCTGTGAGAGAACGCACACAACATCCTGTGACGTTTCCGTGATTTTTTCTTGATTTTTTTATTATATTATATATTTCTGAAAAATCTGTGAATAACTAAAACCGCGGAACTTAAAGCACGAATTGGCGAGGGATCACTGTATATCGTAAAACTGAAACCAGATTTCTTGCCTTTCGGTAAGAAAACTGCAGCGGCTGTTAAAAACGCACCAAACTCAAAAGGGGCCTGGGTTCGGTTTGTCCCATCTGAGGTACCGTAGTCACATCCTGCTTCAACACGCTGGTGTTGATTTGTGTCATCCAGGTCAATCCCTAAAAAAACTTGACTTCCTCTTTTGGTTCCTGAAGACGTTTCGCTGCTCGTTCACAACGTTTCCTGATTTCCGTCTGGCTGGTCGGGAGTTTTGACCCTTGTGATATTAAAATGTGCGATCTGATCACAAGTGGAAGAACCTCACGCACATGCGACCAGGATGCACTGAGATCCGAACATTTACACCACATTCGTAGGTCACACGTGGCCGCCTCCTGTTGGCAGTGCATCCTGGGTCGGCTTGAACACAGCTGACGTCTCCTGTGTGGGCGGAGCAACGGCATCATGTTAAAATGCATAACAACGACACGCAGAACGACACGTTCTGATTTGACTCACCTACCTTTTTGTTGTTTTTTCACTCTAATTTCCAACATGCCCCGTTTCTGTTTCGACCCTTTCTTCTTTGTTTTCCACATCGGGTGGAAGGAGTAAGATCTGATCAGGAAATGAGAGCAGAAGCAAAGAGAATCATTATTATTATTATTATTATTATTATCTCATTCACTGCCATTGACGTCTATAGACGTCAATTCAAATCCGAACGCTCACTGCCATTGACGTCTATAGACGTCAATTGCGCAAAATATGTTTTTCAACGGGGGTTGCTAGGAAACACTCTGGCGGAGCTCCTCTGTGAATATCAGAGCTCTAAGCATCGTAGTTAGTGTTTAGATCCTCCAGGGGGCAGCGTCCACACTTCCTATAAAAGTCTGCCCCGGGGCAGATTTGTTCGAGGAGAAGATGGCGCAGCCTGGCAGGAAGATGTGCAAGAAGAAGCCGAAGCAGCTGAAGCAGCTCACACTCGATCAGTGTGTCGGCGGTGGTGGCTCGGGGAGTGAAGGAAGGAAGGATTATGGAGGTGGTGGAGGTGATGGAGGATCGGAGAGGAGAGGAGAGGAGGTGAAGCAGCGGAGAAGCAACCCGGTCGAAGCGGACCTCGGCCGCGCTCACGGCAGGCTCCGCCCGTGCTGCTGGAGCCCTGCTCCGGAGAAAGCTCCGGCTTCGACGGAGATTCGTTGGAGGAATGGCTGCCGGTTGGATCGGCTGAGAGCAGCAGAGACTACAGCACAGACTCGACGCCAGAAAGACCAGAGAGCGGTAAGAAGTAACTCTTTTCCTTTTTGCTTCGCTCCCGCGTTCATCCCTCCCCCCCAGCTGTTTCTAACCGTCCATGTTACGTGAGCGCCATGTTCTCCCAGCGTTCTCCCAGCGTTCTCCAGCGTGTAGTTATTACTGTATTACACCAGGAGATGGTGGACACGTGTGTCTGTAATCTGAGAACCGTTTTGGTGGTGGCGTTATTCAAATTTACTTGTATAAAATTAGTTTGAAAAAACCGTGCAGCTCAGATGCGCTGCGCAGAGACCGCGGCGGATCAGGGAGAAATGGAGGGGTATTTCTGCTCAGCGCGACACCAGAAGATGCTGGACATGTGTGTCTGTCATCTGAGAACATTTTGGTGGTGGCGTTATTCATATTTCCTTGTATAAAAGTAGTTTGACGAAAAAAAAAAAAAAACCGTCCGGCACAGACGCGGGTGGCGCGGAGACGCGCGCCGCCGCAGCGGATCAGAGAGAGAAATGCAGGGACATTTCTGCACAGCGCGACCCGGGGGTAAATGAATTGTGATTGCCAAGCAGGTTGAGGTATCAGGGGGGCTAAGAATATGGAAAAATGTAGCGGGGATGAATCAGAAACAGTTCTGGCAAACGAGGGAGGAGCCGGGAAAAAAACACCGCTGATGACGAACCAGGAAATCACAGTGATGATGGTGGGGGCTCAGTACTGGAGAGGAGGGATAATATGAAAAGTAGAGAATAAATTCTGATGAGCTCATTGGTTATTGTGAAGATGATCTGAAGATATTATCTCATTGACAGTATACTTTGATCTCAAACTGCTTTCAAGTTAGAGCCTTTTGAAATCTTGATATCAAAATTGTTTATTTTCTTGAAAAAACTTTCAGCTCCTGCATCCAGCAGAGGTCCCAGTTCCACACCTGTTTGGCAGTGCAACAAAGAAAGGTGAGTGTAAAAAAAAAAAGAAGGGGGGGGGGGGCAATATCAAATATATATTTATGCTGATTGTATATATTTCTGTCATTTATAGGTTGTGCATCCAGGTGTCGTGGGGAAGATTCTGTCTGGCATGAAGATGTCAAAATGTGTTATATAATGTTCTATATGTGTGAATAAATCATTATTTTTGCCATCACAAACCTTCTTTTTTTTTTTTCTTTGGTTCTATAGAAGGAAACTACTGTTCAGATGTTTGAATAGTCAGTAGAACAACAAATATTTGTGTTAGACTCATTGTTTTGCTTCTGTTCACAAAAAGGCCATTTTCTCAATTGTTTGGTCAGAAATGGGTGATTTTGGTGAAACTTCCCCTTGTTCTACTGCTGATAACTTAAGATTGGAAGAAGGTAGGAACAAACTTTTTTTTCCTGATGACAGAAGAGGGTCTACCCTTTATGTTGGTGGTTTCAGTGTTCAAAGAGTCATTGAACACAATATTCTATGGGTCTTGGAAAATCAGTGAAAATGCTCCAAAACGCTGGCAGTATGGAACGCTCTGCCGTGCAGCTGTCTGGCAGTGAATGAGTTATTATTATTATTATTATTATTATTATTATTATTATTATTATTATTTGTCTTTAATATTATAGAAAAGCTCCTGTATTTTGCAGTCCTGACCTGTAGAGCCTCTCTTTATCTCTGAAGCTAACTTTCTCCCCCCTCCCCTCCTAGTAGCTCGCAACAAAAGAGCTTCATGAAAGGCTTTTTTTCCAAGCGGAGATGGGGTACTTCATGCCCCCTTCATCTCACCTCCACCTCAGCCGTCCTCAGATCCCCATCATTACAGGCCTTTGGAAGGGCTGAATTACAGCAAAGTGACTTATTACCAGCCGTATCTGAGGGCAGAGATTAGAGTTAGCGAGCGAAGAGGCAGGCTGGAATAAAGTGGAGCTCGGGGATGATAAAGTGCATTAGGGAGAGGAGAAAGGAAGATGGAGGCTCTGAGAGTGGAAGACGCTCACAATGGCGCGAACGCGGGGAGTGGGCGGTGCACGTGGGCCGTGCACGTGGGGGACGGCGAGCAGCAGACGCAGACAAACACTGTCATTTACACCGCGAGGCAGAGCTGCCTGCTGACGCGCTCGGTGATGTACGACCCCTGAAAGTTGGTCGCGCCTCGCGGCTCTCCGGGTTCACGCGCACCTCCCCGTCCCTCGCATCCTCGCCGGCGCACCACGAGAAGGCATCCTGATGCCGGAGCAGCACTGCTGGGAATTCGATCTGACCTCACGAAAGCCCAGTGGAGCGCTGGAGACCCTTGTTGTGCTGCGCATGTATCCGAGGGAGACGAGCACCGGCAAGCAAATACAATCTGAGCAGGATGAGATGAGGACGGGGTCATGGACGCGCAGAAACAAACATCTCGCCGGGGCCTTCGCCCAACGCTCGATATAACATCTCATCCATGTGTTCTGTATGCCATATGGAAGAAAAAACAGACACAAACAGCTTTGTTTGTGTCTTTTTTAATATACCGCGAGTTTATATTTGGATAAACATATGCAAATTGACAGTATATCAATAAAAAAAACAAATAAATACTTGGAAATGTTTGCATCTATTGACTTGCGACCTTGCTAACGGTGTTGTATGCGTGCCAGCTCTTTAGATTTTATGCAAATATTAGGATAGCATCTGACTTTCACACGCAAATGTGCAAACAAACACACACACACACACACACATTGCCATTTAAAGAGCGAGAGAAGCAACTCATGGATGATTTTCATTGTTATTCATGTATTAATTTATTCGCTCACGGCAGACGTAAAACAGGGCTATAATATGCAGATGTGGGGTTTGTTTCTCGATGGGAATTTTCCGGTTCACTGCCTTTAGCTGCCACTAATAATAAAGACGGCCGAGAGAGCTGGGGGAGGAAACAGGCAAAGGGGTGGGAGAGGAGAAAAAAAAAATTAAAATGAAGAAATAGAGAGCGAAGGTTGGCGTTGTGGAGGCGCCCCCCCAGTCATACACCAGCTCCCAGATCCCCGGCTGCTCTTCGGGCTCGTGCAGATGGCGGCCAGGTGTGATGGAGCCGTGAGTGATCTCGTCTTTGACATGAAGGTGACCATGTAGGGCTGTCCTCCCTGTCGGCGGCGGGACTCCTGAGCAGCTGCAGGCTGTCGGTCTTCTCGCTTTCCAGCTATAAAAGCTGATTTTTAATCTGCGTCATGTAATGCCACAAGATATAAAAAAAAGAAAAAAAGAAGCAATGTCTTTTCTTAACTCAACACGTTTAAGCTGCTGCCAAGGGAGCAGTTCGCCACCCGCCGACGTGAACCCTCGGTGGTGCTTAAAAGGCTTCGACGAACTACTTTCGGAGCCCGTAAAGAAAAAACGGCTAATATAAAAACCTACCGCCTTTTTATTTGCTTCTTTGCAGGAAAAATTCTTATGAGGCTCTGCGAGAGCGCGCAAGCAGCTGAGGAAAGTGACTTTGTCACTTCCGAGGACATAAATAGCCAAAGAAACCCCCTGAAGGCAATTGGCTGTGAGACATGTTGTTTTCTGCATGTGTTGCCGCGGCGCTGGGCTGGGGGGGGGTGCGTCCTGAGGGAGGGTCACGAGAGCAGAACACCGACATGCCGGAGGAGTAATGATGTCAAGGACAAGACGCCGACAGGCGGCGAAGGATTCGCTCTATTTTCCCTCGGCTGCTTCATTTATAAAAGATATTAACCCCCTCCTGTCTTGAGTGATAGAGCGGTAGAAAAACAGCTAGAGGAATGACAGGGAGAGAGATAGAGAGAGAGAGAGAGAGAGAGAGAGAGAGAGAGAGAGAGAGAGGCCGCGGGAGAGTCAAAGCCAGGCACACAGCAGCATATGGTTAATTAAACGTTTGCAAAGTCTCGCACGAAAATATGTAGCAGGCGCATTTGCCCACATTTCTGAAACGCTGTGTCGCAACAAATGTGCTCAGCGTTTGACTTCATCTGTTGTTTAATAGACGTTCAGTTGACATGATCTGAAACTATAACCGTGTACTTATTAATGCGTAGCCCAAATAATCAGTTTTTGAATATCTCACGTCTTTCACTTCTTCTGCACTTTCACGTATTGCAGAATTCAAGCCAACGTCTGATGGAAACATTGGGAAATTTTTAACTTTTCTCGCTGCCAGGAAAGCTGATTTCATCCTCCTGTATCAATAAAACTTATCCCGTTCTATCCACGGGTCGTGAATACATATGACAATCTTCTCCGTACACGCCAGAAACACCCGGATGGTTTGCTGCCTCCAGGAAAGTGCACTGCGCCTGTTATAGTCTGTTACAGCGATCACGTTGTTTATGCTAGTTGTTTTATAAGGTTGCATACGACGTTCGAACAACTACTGCTGGACCAGGACGCAGTACAGAATATATACTGCTTTGAAAATGCAGTTTTATTTTTAAAAAAATTGGAGCTGTTAATCGCGATTAAAATTTTGAATCGCGATTAATCGCATGATTTTCCTGATTAATCACGATTAATCGCATTGTATAAGCAAAATCAAATAATGAATTTGATTAATTTGAATTTGAATAATGAATGAAACGTAGTGTAAAGGTCACGACGTACGCGCATACAACGTTCAAATAACTACTGCTGGACCAGGATGCAGTAGATACTATATACTACTCTGAAAATGCAGTTTTATTTTTAAACAAATTAGAGCTGTTAATCGCGATTAAAATTTTTAATCATTATTAATCGCATGATTTCCCTAATTATGAATAATCGCGTTGTATACGCAAAATCAAATAGTGAATGTGATGAATTTGAATTTGAATAATGAATGAAACAAAATTAAAAGGTCACTTTTAATTAAATGTTCTGCTGCCATATGAACTAAAGTGACATAACATTTGTTGTTCAAACACTTTTAGCATCAGCACTTGTCAGTAACACATATTTAATGTAAATCCCATCTTAAAAAATGTCAAATAAAATAAAGCTTATTGCCACTGCCAGGGCATTAATGTCATCCTGATTTTTTATGAAAAATAAAAAGTCTACCAACAAAATCCTAAGCCACAGAACATTAAAACGGGTAATTTCTGAGGTAAGAGCAGAAACTCTTAATGGGGAGTTCAACTTGTCAGTTGTTACAAATAACCTTGTTTCTGTTGAATCCTCCGTCTGGGAGAACTTTAAAATGAAAATGTCCATTTTAAGGTTCAGTAACTTTACCGTCTCCATGTCTGTTTTAGCTTTTCCGCATGTTTTTCCGCCAGTACCCTTCTGGTTATGCAGCAGCCAGAAACAGACTTTTCAAAATAAAAGCATGTGAGCAACATGATTTAATGCATGATAAAATAAATATCGGCGTTAATAAATTAATGAGTTAATGCAATAATAGCGCGTTTACTTGCCCAGCCATAAAAAAAAAATCCTCTGTTGGTGTGTAATTGTCCAAACCTGTCTCCTGTCACCTTGTGTGTGTGTTTATATTGTCTACAACTGTCTCATTTTTTCTCTTTTTTTTGTGATTCTGGTCATGCTCCTCATGTTTCTCTGTGTTACTCACCACTCTCTGTTTTCGTGAGTATTTTTGGAATTTCTGCTGGTTTTTTTTGTTGTTTTTTTTGCATTTGGATCCCCCTACACCTGCATTATTACTGTGATATATTTTTATTTTTTATTTTTTGCTCCCAGGATTGATGGTTAGTATTTTCATGAAGGAGAAAACATGTCCATGTTGACGTTTATATTGTCAAAAAGCTGCATATTCAATAAATAAATGATAAAAGCCATTTTTAGATTGTTCATATAAGACAAATCTGTGATGCTTTTAATTGTAAATCACATAAAACAGGGTTATGAATGAAATTCCCTCTCGATAAAGCACTTGCACTTGCACCGCTGTTTTTGATCCATCTTTTTTCGTTTGATCCATTTTATATGGTTGACTTTGCCTCGTCTCTTCTTCAGATCGAGTGTCAGTAGATTTCCACTGCAAACAATCAGCTCATTAGCAGAACAGCTGACAGGAGGATCGTCTCTCAAGTGCATGTGCGCGCCCACGTGCGCGTAGATGACAGCGAGAGGACCTGACCCTCGCGCTCTGTCAACGGCGCCATGACTATCTTCCTCTATCATCCCTCTGATTTATCAGTCAAATAAAAGTGGGACAAAACGCCACAATTTTCCCATCAACAACTGAACTAAAAAAGCAAAGCACCTATAACTGTAATGTTAGTAGGATGTAACGGTTACTGGTATTACGGTAAAGCGCCGTAAAATATTACGCGATAACGATTACCGTTTATGTTTGACTCCATCTCATTATTGCGGTCGATTACCGAGGTATATAATATCAGCCTCATTCAAGTCGCCAAGCGACTCGCGACTGTGTCTTGCGTGAATATGTAGCTTGTAACATCGGCATCGTAACGTGAACATGGCGGAAAGTGGTGATAGCACACAGGACATTTGCCAACCCACTAAAAGGACGAAATTCAAGGTCTGGGCATTTTTTTTTTTTTTTAAGAATGCAGAGGGACAAATGGTGCAGATCACTTGTTTACATTTTATTGTAATTTGTACAAGCAACCTGAAGGAGCTAAGGCTAATGCTTCAAGCTACTGAGATGTTTGACCAAGAGTAACCTGGTCGACGCGCTTCGCTAACTGACATTTCGTAAACGTTACCGTTGCGTGTCGATCGAAAAATGACCGGAACGATGTTCTTCTGATGCAGTTAAAATATTTATTTATTCCATTAACTGATCCGAAAACCATAACACCAGCAGTTAGCGCCACAGCGGTCAAAAACCTTTTGCCCTTCAGGGTCCAACACATGACCAATAACAGGCAGCTACCTTTATAGCTGACCCTCAGGTAACAACACAGCGACACCCACAGACACACAGAGTGAACTACAATTCAGAACAACATATTTGGCTCCTTTACAACTGTTTCTTTATTTGCACATTTATACTTATTTAAGGTTTAGCTTGAAGTCCAAAGTTTTTTTCATTTAAACTGGCGCTAGAATTTTTGTTCCTGATAATTGTTTGCATAATTTGACGTACTATGGTTGTTAAAGTGTTTTATTTAAATTTGCACCAGACAAATAAGCTTTGCTCCTGTTATTTATTGTGTTCATTTAAAATAAAATCTCTAAAATGCCCTTTTAATGTGAAAGTTTCATTTCGATAAAATTTTGGCTTCTGATGTTTTAGTATGACAAGAAAATTACGAGATTTTGTGAAATTATTTAAATGTATGTGTTTTTTGGACATTTGTACAGCAATGAAGAATACCGCGATAATATCGTAAACCGTGATAGTTTGTTCACTGTAATAGAGATATCAAATTTTCTATATCGTTACATCTCTAAATGTAAGAATATCCTGGGATGAACTCGTTGTTCCACCAACACAAACAACAACCTTCATGCATGCTGACGTCTCATTCCCCCCTGATTTGTGCACACACATGCACACGCACACATGCACGTGCACGTGCGCGGCTATCTGGAGCCGGAGCCACAGGCATGCGCCCAGGCCGGAGTCCAAGCTGTGTCAAATCAGCAGAGTCTTCACCAGAGGCCAAATCTGTAGCGTATAATTAGCTTTTAATCAGCACTCTCATTCAGGCGAGCGGTGAAGATTAGCCCAGCTTGGGCTCTGCCTAAAATAAGCATTCATAAATGCGTGTGAAAGCCTCTGACCCATCGCATCCAATCATACGTGCACAATACTGAGCTCCCTCCCCGCGGTCCTCGCTCGTTTTCTCTCCCCTCGTTTCCTCCCTGAATCAGCTCAGACCTTCCAAAGCTGCTGCTCTGATTTCAACAGGAAACGCACCGTCGTCGTCGTCGCAATCCGGTCGCCGCCGAACAAGGGCAAACGGGCCCGCGGGCGACGCGGCAAAACGTGACCTCAGTGACACCTCATACGCTGGAGGGTCTATTTGGATAATCCAATATTGAGAATTTAAAATGAGTGTCTTTATTAAAAAAAAAAAAAAACTGCAGGAGTTTGAGAGCGTAACATTTTCGATGAGCTCGTCTCATCTAATCCCCGCCCGTCTCCGGGGTGAGCCGCGGCATTTATGCCCGTAATGAAGTGCAGTGAGATGAAAGCCTTTTTAATGGGATTTAGTTAAACCGGGACGCAAACCAGAAAGTCAGGGAGAGGAGGAAAAGCACTTCCTCATCATCGCTGACAACGTCATTGTTATTTCTGCTCTTATGCATGACTCACTAGCATCTTTTAATTTTAATTTTATAATGAACACGCGTGTCAGCTCTCTTCTCTGTCGGTTTTCGATGTCAGTCTTGTTTGTGGCCTGGTAATCATGTTTCTCCCGTGGTTTGTCTTTTGTTCCGATTTAATCCGTCCAATCATCTCACTGCTTCCCCTTCCTCCTCGCTTGCTCGCCGCTCAAAACACCTCCATTTTTTGATTTTTTTGAACAAACACGAACACGTATTTACGCGCCTGGTTTATTTATCTATTATTTCTCGCCAGTGACAGGCCGGACGGCGCGCAGGTCTCGGTTCAGCTCCTAAACAACCACGTGCTCGCCGATTCGGTTCAATATCCGCTGCAGACATCCGCAAGGTGACACGATTCACAAACGGCGTCCACGGGCGCGGGAGCATGTTCGCCTCCCTCAGCGGCGCCGGCGCGACTTTGCTGATGTGTGACGGGACGCAGTCGGGGTGCAGAAGAAAAAGATCCTTCGGCGAAAGGTGACACATGAAGCTCGCGCCCGCCGGCGGTTTCTTTCTTCTGTGATCTGGAGGAAAGAGGATAGAGAGAGAGAGACTATCAGAGAGCTTCAAACAAAGAAGCTGGCTCAGTGGTTCGCAGCTACAAAGCTCTGGATGTAGAAACGTCCGTCTACGACAATGGATTGGATTAGATTTAGGCATCTTATAGCAAAAAGCGAGGCTTTGTTTCTGTGCTTTTTGCCAGTTGTAGCGTATTGATGAGAGGAATCAAACGGTGGGATTGTCTGGTTGAATTTGTGGCTAACGTCAAAAAAGCCTGAGAACAGAAAAGCATTTCAGAAATTATTTCATGAGCAAAAGAATAACTGTTCAGCTGAAAGATCGATATCTGGTTGAAAAGCAAAGAAAACATGCAAGAAGCGAATTTCAAACCTTTCACAGAGCTTCTGAATTTTCTTTATTCTTCCTTTCTTTTTTGTATTTTGCGGCGCCACTCTCTTCTTGCGCGGCAGGATCCAGATCAAGGCGTTCGGCGCTTTGAGGTCCGGTGTGTGTGACCGGCACCAGGTCCGGCGATCCGTCCGCTGCTGTGATGAGTTTGGCTCATGACCTCCTTGGGGCCGTGCTGCCATACCGCCCCCCCCACCCCCCACCGCTTATTGTTCTGTCAACAGCATCTGTTGGGCTCGATAACGGGATTAGACCGGCCCCCCGTAGGCCCGCTAAAGCAAGCCCGGATTAGCCAGCGAGGCAAGTCTGTGTTTGTGTCTGAGAGTCATTTTAACGACTGTTTCTTTTTCCTCCTGTAACAGCAGGATCTAGAAAGAGGGTTGAAACGAGCACTCGTCCTTTTTATCGTCCCGTAAATATCCAAAGTCTCAATTCTGTATTTTATTTTGGGAAACTACCACTGTATGATGATTCTTGCAACATAACAAAGACTGGATCTCCACAGAAGACAGAAGAGAAAAAGCACAAGCTCCAAATCATTTGTAAGCTTCAAGAAGACAGCGGCCCGATTGGACTTGCCCAAAAAACATCTTTTAAAGTCAGATCGGTCCTGTTGCACCATTATTTCGACAGGTTGAAACCAACATCAGCTTGATGTCAAAGCGCACAACGTCTCTCGTTTCGTGAGGAAACAACTTTAAAAGGACAGGACGGGTAGGGTTGGGCACTGAAAAATGATTCCAAATAGGAATTGGTTCCTAACGTCCGGTTCTGGAATTGTTTAGAAGAATTTCGATTCCTTTTTTCGGTTCCTAAATGTCCACGCTATTTTTTGTTGTTGTTGTTGTTTGTTTTGTTTTGATTTACTGCACTAGTTTGTTGATGTTACTCCGCCCGGCGTACTCAATTCTACGCTAGTGGCGACGTCACGTCCGTCGCCGACGGGATTTCACTCGCCACAACATGGATCCCAAGAGACGCCGCTCTCCAGATTGGCTGCATTTCAGTCCAGGAAATGACGGCTACCTGGCGCAGCGCAACATCTGCTGGAAGCGTGTTACTGCCAAAGGAGGGTGCACGACTAATATGGCAAAACACCTTCGCCTGCATGGCATCACAAAAATAAACGAATGTACCGTATTTAATTCACTGCGTTGCTCCCGTCGCTTCTTCGACTTCAACAGAGTCCGTCTTCATCCAGAAACTCCTCGACGGAAACGCAACCAGGTATGCGGATGCCGAGTGAGGCTAGCGTTAGCATCCAGCCACCACTGAAACAACGTGATACCCCATTCACGTTGGCTGCGAGGGGTAAAATAACACACGAGTGCCACCGAAAAGTAACAGCCTATGTGGTAAAAATGTGTATATAAATGTAAAAATGTGAATGTGTCAGATAAGTCGCGATCTGTCGACCTACACATCAAAGAATCGGATTCAGAATCGTTAAAATCCGAATGATGCCCAACCCTAACGACGGGTGATCGGTGGCCTCGGCATCCAACTCTGATCTAAAAAGATGCAGAGATCCACTGTGGGCATCTGAAAGCTAACATGGCAGCAGCACATCCAGCCTCCTCCACTTCCCCCTGGAATACACACCTCTCACTCCCCCCCGTCTCCGTTTTCCTCTTCTGAGAATATACCTTCCAAACCGGTCACGCCTGATGTTTCTGCCAAGCTTTGCACCTGCTGGAAGCAGGGATGCTGCAAGTATTTTGGTCGTAAGTGGAGAAGAAGTTTTTTTCCACCGGTCTGTTTATGAGAAACCGGGGAGATGATGATGGCGATCTCTCGTACCGCCATGATGGAGCTGTACGTCTTGACGCGACCGAGCCCAGAGATTTTTCTCTGCATTCGTCTGAGCTCAGACAGGAAAATGATTTGAGGCGTTTCACAGAGCGGCAGCTCTCCCATCTCCTCTTCAGTCAGGGGAGCTGCATTTCAAACGGCTGGCAGACGCCACGCCGCAGTGCTCTGATCGCCGGCGTGCGCGGCGTGTCACCGCGACTCGTTGTGTCGGGCTGCGCCATTCGTTTCCCACCGGTCAATTTATTTTCCTCAGAAGAGGCCGCGGGTAACTGTGTCTTTATTTCACGCCTTCTGACGGAAGCAGAGCCGAGGAGCAGAAATCCAGTTTTAATCTCTTCGTGCAGTCGCTTTTCCGCATCGATCACGGCGCGTCCGGTCGGCAAACGTGAAGCGTGAAACATTCACTCCTCTTGTTTTATAAAAGATGCACCGTGTGCACTCTTTCACGTCCCGGGCACTCTGATGTCCAGCCGCGGCAGGTCAATACACAATAAAGCTGCGTGTCATTGGTGAGCTTCTTCCTGATGGATTCCTAAAAAAAAAGAAGCTCTTGGTAAATCCGTAATAGAGTACGCCCAGACAGGAAGGATGAAAAAGATACGTCACCCTGCCAGATTCTGGGCCTTCGCCACTGAAGGCCGTTAATCGATGCTGATGCTTAAGTTTAAGTTGAGATCACAATTGATGGCTCCATCAGCCATGTACATAAGGTTCTGAATTTATCACTGGTACCAAAGGACAAAACGTGCATTCAGTGCCACCAGTGTGCAGAGTAATGGAAGTCAGAGAGATGGATGGGTGTGGAGCGTGTTCAGACGCCAGAAGTACTAGTTCATCCTCAAACCTGCAATTAATGATGGTTTTGTTCAACTTCAACCTTGATTATTCCCCAATATCGACCTCTAATAACCCCACTGGCTGAACACTATGGACTATATCACCAACAGTATTCAGACTCTTCCATCAGGCCACCAGATGGAGAAGTGTGATTCTTCCCTCCAGAGAACGTTCCTCCACTGCTCTAGAGTCCAGTGGTGGCTGCTTTACTCCACTGCATCTGACGCTTTCCATTGTTCTTGGTGATGTCTGGCTTGGATGCAGCTGCGTCACCATGGAAACCCATTCATGAAGCTCTCTGCTCTGTTGTTGAGCTGATCTGAAGGACACATGAAGTTTGGAGGTCTGTAGTGATTGACTCTGCAGAAAGTTGGTGACCTCTTCTCACTATGATCTTCATCATCCTCTGACTCCGCCCCCTCAGTTTAGGTGTCCTACCACTTCATGGCTGAGTTGCTGTCGCTCACAAACACTTCCATTTCCTGATAATCCAGCTGACAGTTGACTGTGGAATATTTAGGAGGGAAATTTGACAACTGGATTTGTTTCTCAGCTGTCATCACAGTTACAGCTGGAATTCACTGAGCTCCTGAGAGCGACCCATTCTTTCATAGATGTTTCTAGAAGCAGTCTGCATGTCTAGGTGCTTAATGGTATACACCTGTGGCCATGGAAGTGACTGGAACACCTGATTCTGATCATTTGGATGGACGAGCAAATACTTTTGGCAATATAGTGTATTTTAGGCTGATGTTCAGCCTTTCCAAAATATATAAAGAGTTGCTTATAGAATTAATAAATTACTTATGAACTAGAGATGCGCGGTTGAACCGCGCACCCGCGGGCGGAGCGGATAATCCGCATATCGGGCGGATGACTCGTCAAAAAATAATACTTTAATTAAATTCGGGCGGGTTGCGGTTGAAGCACTCAAATAATAATAATAAGAAAAAATATTTTACATATTATTAAAAAGGAAGGCGGGTCGGTTTGGTTTTGAAAATTGGTGAAAAAATGTTCCTGCAAATGGATAGCGGGCGGATAGAGATTTTAGGAAGCGGTTGCGGGTTAAAATATACGTCATCCGCGCATCTCTATTATGAACCACTGATAGAACGAGTCACTTTATTTACTGTATCACCTATAAAAATGCCCAAGATCAAAGGGTTTTACTTATGAGAATGATTTTAAATGTAAAAATATGAATTAACTGGCGAAGCCTGGCAAGACTGCAGGATGCAGCTGTTTTTAAGTTTATTGCTTTTCTTTGTTTCTTGTGCAACATCTGCTGTGGCACATGGTCTGCATCGGTACATCCAGTACATGTTGTATGTACGTACAGGCATGTCTGTTCTTTGCAACACAGGTTGGACCTCTGCAGAATCACTCCCTTTTCGTGTTAAAAAAAAAAACCTCCAACAAAGAGCAAGATAATTCCACCCAGTTTTACTCTGTCCTACTCTCTTTTCAGAGATGTGAATTCGTAAAAAGCTACTCGTAGGGCTCCAAGTCAGGTTTTAGAGATGCCACTGCCCGTTTACCACCCTGTAATTTACTGAGGTTGTATTATTAAAGCCTTCAATAGCGGCCATTTAGGGATCTGACACAAAAGGTGTCTGGATACGCCAGATAGGGGCGGGGGGGGGGGCCGTGGTGTTGAGTATTGTACGTCCCCAGCATTGAAGAAAACAAGTCAATAACACCAGAGGGCTGCACACGGCCATGATTACTGTTGTACCCAGAGAACGTAAGGCCAGACAATTTAGATGATTATTGTGTTGTTTGGAATATAATCAGTTTTTGTCACATCCCATGTTTCCCCTGCTTTCCCTCTGCAGCATTAAACTCGTCTGATTTAAATGGTTGATAGGAGACGCTAATAAACGCCTGTAAAACCACGGGGCCCCATGGGGGGGCTCGTCTGGTGCACACCCTCAGAAATGAAACCGTGATAGTTTTTGGTCCAGGATTTATTCTGAGAGGCTGAACTTGGAGCAAATACGGGAAGACCAAAGATAAGTTGAATCTTTGAGCGTTGAGGACGTCCTTTGTTGTAATCGTCGATCATGCTGGCAACAAAGTGGGCGCAGTTAATTGCATCGAATGCAGCTTGTTCCTCAAATACGATGCAGCTAAGAACCGGAACGTCTGCACTTCTAAAACACCAGCGTGGATGCCAAAAAAAAAAACAGGCGGGCCGATTGTCCCTGACTGCGGTTTTCAAAACAGCAGCCCATGATTCAGCAAAAGCCAAGGGTGCAGTGTTGGAAAAATGCATAATGGTTTGCGCTAAAGACATGACATTAACATTCAGTTAATAAATACATTTGACTGTTGTTCCAAGATAAATGGTTTCATTTCACATTTTTGCCCCAAGATGGCATCAAATGATCGAGTCTAAAGATGACAGGTCAGGCAAAAGTACACAAACAAACAGTAGTTTGGTTTAGCCAAATTAATCAATTATTAATTAACGTGGCGCATTTGTCATGAAACAATCGTGTTGCCGTAGTGTGTTTTTACTGGTTTGCCCGGATCACCAACATGTTAACGTTGGATGAGAGCCTACACCGGTCAGGACGTATTGTGAACATATCCTATTAGCGTTAGCAGTTGCTACCAATAGCAGCTGTATCCACAAAGAAAATAACGACGTGGATTTATTGTTGTTTACATCACGTAGCCTATGTAGCAACTGAACCGGGTAGAAGAAGACAACCTTTAGGTAAGAAAATCAAGTTTTATTCAACGCTAGTAGGCATTTGCCGATTGTTCTAGTAAAAGTGGCATATTATGCTAGTGGCAGTGCTCGTTTTTTGCCCGAATTATGCTTGCTTTTAAAAATTATGCTACTTTTTTTTTTTTAATTATTCTGTGCACAAACTTCACAACTCACAAGACAAGTTTGAAAATGTATTTTATTAACCCTGGCTTGACGTTCTGGGCCCGGTTGTTCAAAACCTGGGTAACGTTATCCGGTGGTTAGGCCTATACGGCGGATAAACTGCTATCCAGCGGATAGTTATCCAGCGAACAAAAATAGGTTGCACAAAGCCTGGATAGTGTGGTGCATAACTATCCGCGGATAGCTTGCTAACCATCACGTGTAGCAGAGCGTGACACAGTTTTCGCAAGGTTTTGCACTCAAATGGCCTCCAGTTACCATGGTAAAGTATGCAAATTTCGAGTAAACAACGAACTGTGCGCGTGCTAGAAGTGCGCGCTGGGTTTCAAAACAAATAAAAACAAATACAGTGAAAACTAAACCATGCAGTTTCTGACAAAGCCCTGGATAACAAATTTAACATTGAATAATCTCGCTCGTTTCTGAACCACGCAGTCCTTTAATTCGTTCTCTAACAGTTAATTAGCGCTTGAAGCATCACACTTGCTTGCAAGTAATGGAACCAACTGTTAATAGTAATCTATTGTTTTTAGTAGCTGAGATCTTCGTTTTCTTGAATTATTCTAAAATTGTGCTATTAAGACAAGAAAATATACGGATTATGCTAGCAGTGCTACTTTTGGAAAAAGGAAAAAAAATCTGCTCAATTCCTCAGATTATGCCAAATATTATGCTAGCACAATCGGCAAGAGCCTAAACGCTAGATTACTTTTAACATGAGCAGCTATGGGCTGGATTTGCTCAGTTCTATTTGGGTAACTGTCGTGATCGAAAAAATAAAGACTCAGGTCGGGTCGGTTCCGAGTCCAAATATTTCAGGTCCATTTGGGTTCGGAATCCCAGACTTATGATAATAGCTTGGGTGGGGTCGGTTTCGGGTCAAATTTTTACGGGTCCATTCGGGTTCGGGTCCATGAAAATGGACCCGTGAAGACCTCTAGTGCACGGCTTTGTTAACTGAAGAGAACATGGACGTCTCTCCTCGTTTCCATTGTAAAAAAAAAGGAGAGTGTTGTAAAGGCAGAACCTCTCGGCCCTGACAGAACCCAGCCTACTGTCCTACTGTCTCCTGTCTCAGTACCTCTATTATTCTGGCTCGTCTATCTGCCCCCCCCCCCCCCCTCTGTTGGCCCCGCTGCTCTCGGTCCCGACGCTGCCTCTCAAACCGAATGTGTCTCAGGCGTGTGTCTGCTCTGGGTCGCCTTTGATGATGACACACACGCAGACGCGTGTCCACGTCAGCTCACGAGCGTTTGTTGCTGCAGCACACGCGTGCACAGATGGCGTACAGGTGTGTGCGTGACACAGAGCAGATAACAGGCCGCTGCCTCCTCCGGTCCAACTATCAATATGAAGCAGCCCAGACCGGATTCCAGCGCCACAGATCACTCTCCCCTCGTGGCTGTTCAGTTCCCTTTTCTTTTTTTTTTCTTGTATTTTTTACAGTGTAGTTGATTTGTATCTGCTCGAGGGGCTTGTGGTGTTTACGAAGACTCCCGTTGTGTTTTTTTTTTCTTAATTTAATTGCACAATAACATTTTTTTTTTGGCTACAACATTTTGTAAAACCAACACGACGGGAAAACATCCACCATTATGTCTTCTGGTGTGAGTCATATTTGTACCGTGGTGACACGGTTACGCACGCATAGTGCACAGCGGTGCCCACGCACACGCAAACACACGACAGTTGTTTGGTTTCTTATATATTTGTTTATCCTTGTTTGCATGTGGAGGAGGGTGCAGCGGATGCAGATTGTGCCCGGTCCACTGGACCCCCTTCAGTCAGAATGAAGCTGTCTCTGCACGTCAGCATTAGACCCGCGCCGTGTCCTAATCTGCCCTGACAGCCGGCCTCGGGAAATGATGGGACGTGAAACCACCCACGGCACCCATGTGACCTGGCGCGCGTGGGCGAGGGGTGGGGGGAGCGGGAGGGGGGTTGTTAGGAATGTTTAGAAGGGACGGACAGAAACGAAAGCAACGACGCAATGTGTCTTCGCAACAGCAGAGGCAGAAACCACAACGCTGCAACACGCAGATGGACCCACACACCACAGAAGAATCTCTGCCACACACACAAATAGAAACACACACACACACACACGGGCACACACACACACACACACGGGCCCTGGGTGCAGGCCAGCACCACTGTGATATTTTATCCGGCTGAATTGGCAGTGCGATGAATCTCAGCGCGCCTGGCTCTGGACCTTTTAAGAACGGCCGTTGCGTCTCGCTCCACGAGCCTCAGCTGCTCCGGTAAAAAACGCTAACGTGGACACAAACACACGAGGAAGAACGACGCAGGCAGCGTATGGCGGCGGCAGACATAAAACGCTGAAAGTTGCTCGTCGAGTCAAAGGATACCGATAACCGATAACTTTCAGCTCCTAAAGGTCGATACTGATACCCGATAACACACAAATATACCTAAGATCATTACATCAATACTATGAACAAAATCAAAAATAGTTTGGACTCTTTAAATGAACAGATATTTATTTTTTCCATTGAAAAACTATTGGCAAGCCTCTCAAACATTTTTGTAAAGCTATCAAACAAACCTATTTGATATCTCACATCAACTTAAATAAGGTTCATTACTGACTGATATAAAAAAAAATAAAGGCTCCTTGAACTGATGGAAATACATCCATCAAAATTACAAACTGAAAAGGATTTACATTTAAATGATTTTAACTTGTGGCTCCATTAAAATTAATACCTTTAATTAAAGTAAATGAGGTTCAGTGATTTTTTTTTTAATCTCATGGAAGCTTTAGATGAGAGAGATGAGGGGAGAGAAGGGGAGGGGAGACTGCTGGCTTGCGCACGTTAGCATTAGCTCGCGTTAGCGCGATTTCAAAACTCGATGGAAGCGATTGTTATGTTGTAGGTGGCTGATCAGGTTTGACGTATTAAAGCTTGTGCTTCGTCACAAATAACCACCAAACTATCTTCTTCTGAAACTTTAACAAAGCTCCACGCCATCGCCGCCATGTTTGTTGTGATCAGCACGCTGTGCTCATGCTGCATTCAAGGTGTAACATAAATTCCGAAGTTCCCTCGTTTGCTAGTCGTTCTTTCAGCCTTTACTATTTTTTTCTTTTTTATGTGTAACATGAGGGGAAACACTGCGAATATCGATTCAAGTCAGCAACTACTAAGTTATGACCGAGTTAACGAGTTGTTTTCTGGCATGAGGGGGTATTCTTGATTTTCCTGATTGAGAAATTGTTTTTCTGATTATGCCGACGTTACTTGAATATAAAATTTATTGCAAATATATATATATATGTTATCGGGGCTATTCGTCGTGATATCGGCCTTATCGGAATGACGTCATAATTTCCTGTAATCGGCCCGATAGTTATCGTACATCCCTAGATGTTTCATTTAATTTTGCTTGCGAAATATGTTCAAAATGATTATCGATAGCTTTCCAGAATCTTTCAAATTGACCGTAAACTTTAAAAGAGCTGTTTGCAATTCAAAATGGAGGTACTTTAAGTGGCTGACTTCTAATGAGCGTCTAAGTGAAGCGGCTTCTTCGTTTTTACCTTGAAGTGATCAGTTTTGAGCAAAAGCTTTTCTGTTATGTTAAACGCAGGGTGTCTGCGTGCACGCCGTTTCCTCCCCGCAGGCCTTCACACGCATGGGGGGGAGGAGGTCATGTGACAGCGGGGGCTGCAGCTGTGCCTCACGGTGCTCGTACAAGGTTTTTCCAAGGTCTTTTTCCTTTTCTTGAATAAACATTTCCCAGGCCTTCCGTCAGGTATGTCAGACTCTGTTGTATTTCCAGCGGGGTCTCTCCTCCCCCTGGCTTCCCACGGTGCTTTGCAGGTGTCAACGTTATGTGAATCTGCGTTGTTTAAATGTGAACAACAGATAACTCTCTCTCCATCTTGTTTTCTTTTTTTTTTGTAACCAGTGAAACGCCTCTCTGATGTGTAACCAAGTAGCAGACGCCGCGGGACGCCGTAACGTCTCTCCGCGGTTGTTTCAAGTGTCAGATATTTAGGGAGATGCTCCTTTAAAGCACAAAGCGTTTCGTTCCGGGCATCCATTCAAACAACAGACAGAGCGCGTGGAAATGTTAAAAGTGACTCACCTATTACGGTTCGCCGTGACATCTTGTGGTCCCTCTCATGCTTTCATTTTGATGTGAGGTGACCTTGCCGGTGTGAGGATGAGCCCTCGCCTTCAGCTCCGCGTGGCCTTATCTCCAGAGCACAAAGCAGCATTCTGCCACGACAATGACTCTCTTTATCTGCCTCAACAAGCACACGCAAACCCACTGACTGTCTCTTCTATAATTTATTATCCCAGAGACGCGTGCACCTTTCAAGGTGAGTTTTAAAATATTGCAGAAATATTTTTCTGAATGCCCCCATTCACCCAAGCAGAGCTGCTATTGAAGCCGTCTCTTGTTTTTCCTTAATTTCAGTTTATCAAAGCTTAATAAAAGTGGAAAACTTTCCCTATTGCCTTTTAGGCATTTTGAAACTCAAAAATCTGGCTGTGTGTGGCAAACATTCATGCTGATTTTTATTCATTTCTCTTTTATATATTTTTTTTTTCCCAGCACAATAAATGTGAATATGTGCAATTGTGCAAAAACAACAAGGCAACAACAGTCTATTATGTGCTAATGTATAGCCTGGAGCCACTTCACTGATAATGAAAAAGAGATTGATTTTTGGCATCTTGTAGTGTTTGTGCCGTCGAGGACTAAACCGGAAGATGAGTCTTCATTCAGCGTCTGTCAACCTGGCTAATTTCACTTTTATCCTGCTCGTATTTCCTTTTTTTTTTTAAATCGCTTGCTTTATGACCGAATAAATCAAATCTTCAGTGGCAGCAGATAGTCACTTGATAAAATAGTCTGAACTCTGTCCACGTAAAAATCACAGCACTCCAAGAGATTAAACTCCAAAACTACAGTCCAGCATTACTCATTTCTTGCTTATCATTACTCACTTTCGCCGTCCGACTGCAGGGAGCGGGAATGATTTAGACATTTAAGCATTTTAGAAAACTCAGGCTCAGATATTGGTTGCTGTGCACTGAGGTGTTTTTGGTGCACCACAAACATTCAGGGTTTTAGTTGGAAAAATAAAAATTGAAACTGCACAATCAGTGCAACTCTGTTGTAGAAATACCACGTTCTGACCACACAGGGGCGTATTAACCGCTGCGTGTACGAAAGACTGAGGACAGGTCTGACAACGAGGCACTGTACGTTTTCGCTCACGCCGGGGGCTTGCACGTGATCTTACTTGTGATGTGTTGCCCCCGTGTGGTCCATGGTGGTACTGCTAGACAGAGGAGGCATTAAAGAAAATGTATTTATTGTGAACACATTCAGTTTATCCTGCTCTCGCGCATCGTGGAGATTCAACAGTGTAATTAAGAATATATGGTGCCAGTCTGAGATCCTTAAAGGGGGCGCACGTAAACGTGAACATGACAGCGTGTGATTTGCTTGCCTGAAGTGGCCGCCAACCCAGAAACTCAGTTCAGTCCCGTCAGTTCGTCCGGTGAGAAGGAGGCTTGAAAAACATGCCGTCCGGTGATCCAATTCAGGTTTTGCGGCGTACTGTGACATCACAGGCCCACATAAGAGTATGATTACCTAGGGATGCACGATAACTATCGGGCCGATAACACGAAATTATGACATCATCCCGATAAGTCTGATATCATGACGAATAGCGCCGATAACATTTTTTTTTTTTTTTACACGGCAGTGCCTCGCTCCCTCTGACCCTTGAATGACCGGCAGTGAATGTTATGTTCAAGTGACGTCGGCATAATCAGAAAAATTATTTTTCAGTAAGGAAAATCAAGAATTCCCCCTCATGCCAGAAAACAACTTGTTAACTTGGTCATAATTTTGGTCGTTGCTGACTTTAATTGATATTCAGAGTATTTTCCCACATGTTACACATAAAAAATAGAAAAATAGATAAGGCCGAAAGAACGACGAGGAAACGGAGGAATTTACATTACACCTTGAATGCAGCATTGTGTGACAGTGTGCTGTTTAAAAACAAACATGGCGGCGATGGTGTAGAACTTCGTTAAAGTTTCAGAGGAAGATAGTTCGCTGGTTATTTATGACAAATGCTCCAAGTGAAGGAGGGAAAAATAGCACAAGCTTTAATACGTCAAACCCAACCAGCCATCTGAAACATAACCATCGCTTCCATGGAGTTTTGAAATTGCGCTAACGTGAGCTAACGTGAGCTAACATGAGCTAACATGAGCTAACATGAGCAAGCCAGCAGCAAGTCAACCCCTCCCCTCTCCTCTCCTCTCTGCTCATCGCCATCATCTCTCTCATCTAAAGCTTCCATGAGATTAAAAAAAAACTACTGAACCTCATTTACTTTAATTAAAGTCATTCATTTGAATGGAACCACAAGCCAAAATCCTTTAAATGTAATTTCTTTGTTACTATGGAGAGCACTTTTTCAGTTTATTTACACAGACAAGTCTAACTTGTGTCAGTACATTATGCACTGAGCATTATTTTTTTATTGTCATTGAGGAATGAATTTTTTCAGTTAGTAATGCTGATGCATGTATTTCCATCACTTCAAGGAGCCTTTATTTTTTATATCAGTCAGTAATGAACCTTATTTAAGTTGATGTGAGATATCAAATAGGTTTGTTTGATAGCTTTACGAAAATGTTTGAGAGTCTTGCCAATAGTTTTTCATTGGAAAAAATAAATATCTGTTCATTTAAAGAGTCTAAACTGTTTTGTTCATAGTATTGATGTAATGATCTTAGGTATATGTGTGTGTTATCGGCCTTTAGGAGCTGAAAGTTATCGGTTATCGGTATCGGTTTAAAAATCGTGCATCCCTGCGATTACCCAGCTTCCCCCATGTTTACCTGCGCCCAACGTCAGTTCATGCTGCGTGTGATGAGGGTACACTTTTCCGCGGGCTTGATCAGATGTGCGTGTACGTTTGTCTTTTGCTTTGAAATGTAACCACCGTAGCCGCTGCTGTGCTGCACTTGAACGGATGCCGGGGAAGATATTATGAGCGTAAAGCTGAGAGCAGGAACGGTCACGTTATTGTCTACAGCAGCAGTTCCCAGCCAGGAACTCTCCATTGTTCTGAAAGGAGGCACCAAGGACCGATAAAAGTGCAGCGAGGACACGTTGCACTCAGCGTGCAGGGGACATTACACACGGTTCGTTTAAAAAGGAGCTGCGAGATAAAACATTGATCCAAGGGACGTCTTTTTGATCTAAATCAGGGGTGTCAGACTCATTTTCACTGAGGGCCACATCAGCATCATGGTTGCCCTCAAAGGGCCTGATTGAAAGCGTAACGAGTGTAATGAGTGTAACAAAATGCAATATACATCAAAATAAATTAAACTACACCTTGTTAAATAACGCTTTCTGTATTTATTATGTATTCAAGTGTCAAATATTTAACAATTATTATAATTATTATTATAACAATTATAATTAACTCATGGTTTGTGATTGTAAACCTGCTCTCGCACACGTAACGGTTAGACGCGGAAGCGATTCTTTGTTTTTCTTGCAGGCTAAATTTAGCATACTTAGCTCCGTGTTTGCTGTCAAAACGCCGACGTAGATTATACTCTTTTACGACTGACACCGCCTCATAACACAAAAGACAGGCCTGCTGTTTCTTCACCTTGAGGTACAAACTTCTATTCGTTTTCTCATCATTCATGAAACTGTCTTCCTTGTGCATCAAATTTTTTTTCTTGGACATGTTGGGGTTAGTTTGTTAGGTTTTTCTTAAGTTCGTCAGTTCTGAAAAATCATCTTGATATTTTGTCCATGGTTATATACTGTTATCTTATGGGTGACGACAAAATGCATTATGGGAGATGTAGTTTATTGTCCATATGCGCTTTAAAGCACCGTATGTCATGGTCTGGGGCGGCCATGGCAGCCATTTTGGTTTCTTTTATGTTCTGTGTTAAGTTGGCGTCAGTCAGTGTCTTTTGTGTTACCTGTTTCCTGTTTTACTTTGAAGGTCTGTCTTGTCTCTGTTGTTCCTTCCCTCTTGTTATCCTGATTGTCTGCACCTGCCTCTCATTTGTTGACCTGTCTATTTAAGTCTTGTCCTCTCCGCTCTATGCCGGTTTGTTTTTTGTCTCCCGTTTTGCATCTTATATCAGTAGATCTTTGTTCCGTACTGTAAGTCTTGTCTGATGTCCTCTGAAGGTTTTTTTTTCTGTTTTTCAGCCTGGGTTTTTGTTTTAATTACTTTGGTAGATTTTTGGTTTGTTTTGGACTTTGTGTTTTTTCCGGCCTGTGTGAATTACCTTTGTGGATTTTGTAGTTTTCTTGGACTTTTGGTTTTTGTTTTTTGTCAAATAAATACTTTATTTTTTTGAGCATACTCCTGCAATTGAGTCCTCCATTCTGCCTCAAAACATGACACTGTAAGCTTATTTTAAGTCTTAAAATATTGGTTTAAAATTTAAGCCAATAATGCACAAGCTCTCGAGGGCCACATAAAATGACGTGGCGGGCCACATTTGGCCCACGGGCCTTATGTTTGACACATGTGATCTAAACTGAATATTTACTCTCTCCAATGAGGTCAAAGACTGTATGCAGGGTCCTGAAGTTTCAAGTAGTGCAAAGATATTCATGATACAGCAAAAAAAAAAAAAAAAACAGGAAAGACACAACAATTTCAACTGCAGATGTAACACGTTTGGTTCTTTATGCAGAGGTTTGAACTGACCCACATTTGCATGTGCATCCTTGTAGTTAATAACAGGGGCATTGCTTTTTTTGTAGATATGAATAGGACGAGGAAAAAAAACACTGTAGATCCGTGATCTACAGTAAAACTGTGAGTTTTTAAGCAGCCGAGGCATCGGGGGGGGGGGTTGCTGGCAGACGTTTACGTCGGCTTAAAAGCAGACTTCCTCTTTCATTTCTGCTCCATTTGAGGCACGAAGGAGACGCCAGGATTCCCACCTGCCTTTTCATCTCCGCCAGCAGCTTCCCCCTCTGCCTGATCTGTTCCTCTCTCCCTCCTCCAGTGGTCCTCTCCTTCATCTCTCCATCCGTGAACTCAGTCAAGGTGACGAAACACATTGATGATTTATTTATGCGAGCCCATCTTCCCCTCTTTTGACTCTTTCTCGAGCACACACACACACACACGCACACACACACACGGGATCTTTCAGTCTGTCGGCTCTTGTGTTTGTCTGTCTGTGAAACTGTATGTGACAGTGATGCTAAATGGGGTGTCCTCTCTCCTGTTGTGATGAGATTAAACGTGCAGGTGCAAGTGTTTAACAGCACACACACACGTGCACGGACACACATCCCTGCTCTGCGGCGTCACGCTGAGACGATGGCATCTTCCTGCTCCGGGTTAACTCGTGCGTTCTCAGCGTTTGACATGATCTGCTGTACGCTTTCTCTCTCTCTCTGTTGTTTTTTTTTTTTCTTTTTTGAGAAACATCACATTAGCAGCCGATAAGATGAGTGGCATGAAGTGACATTTCACTGACGTAAGAAAACATTTTAGCTGCAGACAGTGTCATGAGCTCCTCATATCTGCTGTATGTTGCTTATTTTCAGAGCTATAACCTTAAAAACAGCTGCTTCCTGCAGTCTTGCCAGGCTTCAATGGTGAATTCATTCCTTTTATTTAAAACCCTTTGATCTTGGGCATTTTTATAGGTGATACAGTAAATAAAGCGACTGCATTTTTCCAGTGTCAGCACCTTTTAGATTTAGTTTTTATAGGCTAGTATGATTTTTATATATATATATATGTATATGTTATATATATGTATATGTGTATATGTGTATATGTATATATATATATATATATATATATATATATATAATTTTTATTTTATTTTATTTTTTTGTGGCTTTGATTGAAAGTAACTCGATGGAGGACAGGAAAAGACTGAACCTCCGTACGTGTGTCACCTGCTTGGACCAGGAAAATATAATTTATGAACTTTATGAGTTTATGAACAAAGAACCCTGATTTGGTTTAAAACACCTTCATAAATTCATCTTACAATACATTTACATCATTTTCCGAAAGATTTTAAAGGGACAAAGTGATTTTGGTGACATCTTGTGAGTGTTCCAATGACTTTGTTTGAATTTATTGAACTGAAAGCATCAATTACACATTATATGGCTGACAGGCAGCTTGTAAATGCTGGACAAAATGAATAAAAGATTTGTTGAGAAAAATAGTTTCATTTATTTAAACAGTGCAAATTGTTGCTTGCAAGCTTTTAAAGATGGGACACGGGGGTTTTGAAAGAAGCTTAGAATATTGATACCTGCGGCTGAAAAATCAATACACAATAAAATATTGATATATATCGCAGAATCGCTCAGCTCTATTCATAAATAATATAAACGTCACCTAATGAAGGTTTAACCAGTACGGGGGGGGTGTCTGCCACAGCATGATGCTGCCACCACCGTGCCCGGCTGCAGTGATGGAGGTGCTGCATCACCTGCGGTTCTCCTATTAACAACTCCATCACATGAATCACGTCTAGAAGAAGTTGAGCAGTCTGGTGTTTTTTTTCTTCTTATTTTAAAAATAAATAATAAAAAAAATCACAGTTCAGATTGACAGTATAAAAAACAAAGAAAGAAATAATAGAAGGGATAGGCAAGTTAACGCGTTATTATCGCGTTAATGCATGTTGCTCACATGCTTTTGTTTTGAAAAGTCTGTTACTGGCTGCTGTGGAACCGGAAGATAATTTGCAGGTAGACGTGCAGAAAAGCTAAAACAGACATTGAGAACGGTAAAAATCAGTGAACTTTACAGTTCAGGTAGCAACTCAGGTAGAAATATTACCAATTCTGTCTGGAAAAAAAAACTTTCAAACCCCTTTGTTCAAGACGATCGCGTCATTCCTCCATGTTCCATCAGATCTGCTCCATGTGTTCACTGTCCTGCTGTTCTCTAGCTGGTTACTGCAGTGCGGCTCCATCTAGTGGTACAGATGTGTAATGACAACAGAAAGTTGTATCAGTGGTTCATAAGTAATTTAATAAATGTATAAGCAACTCTTTATATATTTTGGAAAGGCTGAACATCAGCCTAAAGTACACTATATTGCCAAAAGTATTTGCTCATCCGTCCAAATGATCAGAATCAGGTGTTCCAGTCACTTCCATGTCCACAGGTGTGTAAAATTAATCACCTGGAGATGCAAACTGTTTCTAGAAACATCTTTGAAAGAATGAGTCTCTCTCAGGTGAGAGGCAGGTGAGAGAATACTTCTGGTGACATAGTGTTTATTAAGCAGTTCTTATGTCAACATTTATTTTATATTTTATGCATTGAGATGTCTAAAGTCTTTAAGAACAGAAAGTGACGTGTTACTGTAAGAAGCTTTTAAGAAAAATAATTCTGGCGCTCTCTGATAAACTGAACGATAAATAAACGGCGTAGATGAAAAAGGCGAAGCAGGTTTTTATGGAGGTCGTTCGCCCTTCGAAGGAATTATTTACAGCCCGGCCACCCAAAGGTAATAAAATGGTTTGTTATCTATAAAAACATATTTTTAACAATAAACAAATGTGCCTCGTCCCCGGTGAGGTCTCTTTGTGAAGCTGTAAAGCTTTAATGAGCAATTTCACAACAGTCTGTACATGAAAGGAAATTTTGGAATTAAAGGAACTTTCCCGAGTTAAAACAACCGTAGATTAGCAGAACGTTCGCGGCGGCGCTACATCAAAATAAATTGCTGTTTTTGAGCCTCTGGCAAAACTCAAATGTTATTCTGTCTTAGTGACTGAGCGGAAAGAGTCCCGGACAAGTTTAAATAATTCTGGCGTTGAGTCGTCTACAAAAGATGTATAAAAGGACAGAAATCGTCATCGTGTCGCTGCTATGTCATCAAGTCAACGTCCGATGTCACGCAGGGTCGGGGAGTTCATGCCTCCTGTCTCCATAGCACGGTATCTATGACAACTGGTAGATGCAGCATCATGGTTCCAGCTCCCAGGTCGTCGTGTCGTCCGGTTTCCCGTCTGCCCTCCGTCTGTTCAATCAACCAGAATCACTCTCACCTGTTTTCCTCCAGTATACAGGAGGTTTGCTGTTCTACACTCTCCACCAGATTGTCTTGTCATCTCAGGTTGCTGGTCTTACCTTGGTCCTGCCTAACCTGGAGGAGTTCCCCCCAATCCTTTGTTACCTGTACACTCACCTGAATCAGTTCAGTGTTTCCCACAGGTCAAGGATCTAATGTACATTAGCAGCAGGATAACATGTCTGCGCATGTTGAGCATCTAGATTTGAAACAGACACGGGCTGGTAGAACATGATGACTTAGAGTTTTTCGGACCACATTTGGGTTTATTTTACACTTACGCACGTCTTACCTTCGTAAAGACCGTATCTTCGCCGCTTGAAACACGCCTCTTCCACCATGACTTCTTCTGCGTCTTCTCCATTTATAGGCCCACCGCGACTTCTTCTTCTGCGACTTATAAATGTATAGGCTGGGTCACGATGCATACCGCCACCCAATGTGCCGGAATTGAAACGACACATGACATTCACATAGTAAACAGTCTGGAGGCGACGGCGAGTCAAAACCCGAAAAATGTATTTATGGCAGCCAAAATGTATTTGTGTAAACCTCTTACACAGACTTATATTTGCATCCTTTATCCTCATTCCTTCCTTTGTTCAACTGCCCTTCTTCCCCCCTTATGATCCATTTCCTGCTGAAGGTTTCTTCCCTCTCAAAGGGGAGTTTTTCCGTGCCATTGTTTCTTTACTATGAAGTTTTTGCTCGGGGGTGGAGGGGTCATGTTCTGGGTCTCTGGAAAGCATTTAGAGACTATTTCATGTATCCAGGTGCTTTGTAATAATATGAATAAAGTTTTTGACCTACCTGCAGTCAAACGAGATGGCAGTGACGGGAAAAAACAACCTTTCATACACTTTTTGTGCACATGAAAATATTCAAAGCCAGACATTTTTGACATCTTTGAGTTTTGACAGAGGTTTAAAATGGCAAATAATTTTTGGGGCCGTTCCTTTTGCTGCTGAGGTTTATTCCGTTGTACCTGTAGACTATTTTAATTCCCATCCCTAACGACCGTTTACAGTACCTACAGTCTAGCCAGGGTTGTTTTAACTCTGGAATGGTCCTGTAACTTTTTTTTAATGTTGTCATTATTAAAGACATCATATTTAGTTGTGCCCTTAAATAGGATGAAATAATTAAAAAAGTGGAGAAGGACAAATGACAGCTCTCACCTCGACTCGTCTGTATTGAGTGACTTATTTACATTACAAACACATTTAAGGCATTTTTGCAGTAATGAAACAACCCTTCTGAGTATCCTACAAGTCTCTCTGCAACCCATCCTAAATGTATACAAGAACAGAACTACAGAAAGCCATCACAGTAAAACAATAGCAGTTGCTAGCTGAGCTTTTGGCGCGACAAAGTTAAACAGAAAAAAAGTAGCTTCATTTTCAAAGTTACACAATTCACACATTCCTCTCACAACAAACAAGCTAACAATGATCAGCAACGTATGTCTGTAAGTTTCTTGTGCTTTGTGGACAGTAATTACCTTAAACAAGAAGAAGAAGGACAAACGACACAGCTCTCACCTTGACTCGTCTGTAATGAGTGAGGGAAAGGAGGTCGCCTCCTACAGGTGCCCTGAGGCGTTACCAATCGATCCACGCACAATCAACGCAAACTATAACTTGGAATGCCTATTCATCTATTTACTCCATATTCTTGACAATATCAACCTGAACAATAAAACTAAAATAATAACTAAAACAATATGTCATAATTTCATATTGTTTATGTGTGACGCCCGTCCCTCACAGCTGAACTTCACAGCCATTTTAATTCTTTATAAAATCCAGATTTTTTTTTTTCCAGAGCAGTGGAGGGACGAGGAGTTAGGAGCTAGCTCTGTCTTTCTTTTAAGGTTTTTTTCTTGTTTTGTTTTGGTTTTTTCCAACAGATATGACGTCATCTAGAAATTGCTTACCCTACCTTTAATATAGTCAAGTCATATGTATTGCACTATGCCAATATACACGAGCACTTAACTTGACAAAAACAAAAATTACAGAAATGCATAAATAGATCAGTATTTATAAATTACTTTTAAAAAGTAATTTTGTTTGCATTTAATATATAAAGTGGGATCTTTGTAATTTTTCTGTTTTGTTTTTTTTTCCAGCTGTCAGTAACCCTATTTTTATTTACTCTTCCAGTAGTTAGTTGTCCTCAGGTGCTGTAATGGGAATGGGGGTCTAACACTGTCAAGGATAATCTTCCTTTCTTGTCTGGCCTTCTTTAAATTAACGTATCTCCTCTCAGCCAACCCTCTGGGCGCTGCTGAAACCTCCTGTCAGTCTCTCTGTCATTAAGTTAGTCTCTCTGTCAGTCAGGCAGGTAGCCAGCCAGGCCGTTACGCTCTGAGGGGGTTCCCTTCCACTGCTCTTCAATTCATTTGTTTGTCAGAGTAAGAAGCTGAGAGCCATTTTCGTCTGGTGAGAGACTCCGAAGAGGAAAAAAAAATATGCCATTGAAGTAAGTAAATTGACAGAGGGATTAGGAGGGAAGGAGATTGGAAGATGTCAGTTGACAGAGTGAGAGCTTTGTGTCAGACTTTCAAACTAAAGACGGCATATAAGAGAAGTGAAGGGAGAGAATGTCTGAAGTTTACTTTAGTGAGACGTGGGGGAGTTGAAAATTGTTAGTTTTGAGAGAGAAAGAGGGAGAACGATAGGTGGCTGTTTGTCTGTTGGGCTGCTGCCACTCATTACCTATCTGAGGCTCAGCAGCCTGTTGGCAGCGAGCTCTAATGAGGAGGCCGGTGGCTCGGAACCACAGAGAAGGGGCCGGGTTTTTCTCTCTCTTGTTCATAAATTAGCCTGTCACTCATTACATCCTGGCATCTGGCTTGGATAAGAGAGGAAAAAAACAAACAAAAAACACTACACGATTTCCAGGCAGATTTCCATTTATCAAAAAGCCTTTTATGATGAAATCGAGGCTACATCAGAATTTTCCGAACACTCACCGGCCAGTTTATTAGGAACACCTGTCTAAATGCTCATTAATGCAAATTTCTAATCAGCCAATCACATCACATTCAGGCATGTAGACATGGTCAAGATGATCTGCTGCAGTTCAAACCAGCATCAGAATGGAGAAGAAAGATGATTTAAGAGACTTTGAACTTGGCATGGTTGTTGGTCTGAGTATCTCAGAAACTGCTGATCTACTGGGATTTTCACCACAACCATCTCTAGGGTTTACAGATAATGGTCCAAAAAAGAGAAAATGTTCAGTGAGTGGCAGTTTTGTTGGCACTAAATGCCCTGTGTTGATGCCAGAGGTCAGAGGAGAATGGACCAGACTGGTTACAACCGAGGTCTGCAGAAGAGCATCTCTGAAAGTACAACACGTCCAACCTTCAGGTGGATGGACTACAGCAGCAGAAGACCACATCAGGTGCAGCTCCAGTCAGCTAAGAACAGGAAACTGAAGCTACAATTCACACAGACTCACCAGAACTGGACACTAGAAGATTGAAGAACGTTGTCTGGTCTGATGAGTCTGGATTTCTGCAGCGATATTCAGATGGTCAGAATTGAACCTTGACAACATGAAAGCATGGATCCATCCTGCCTGGTATCAACAGTTCAGTCTGGTGGTGGTGATATAATGTGGGGGATATGTTCCTGCCACACTTTGGGTCCATTAGTACCAACTGAGCATCATCTCAACAGCACAGCCTACCTGAGTATTGTTGCTGACCGTGTCCATCCCTTCATGACCACAATGGACCATCTTCTGATGGATACTTCCAGCGGGATAACGCTCCTTGTCATAAAGCCTGAATCATCTCAGACTGGTTTCTTGAGTTCACTGGACTCAAAGGACCTCCACAGTCCCCAGATCTCAGTCCAGTAGACCTTTGGGATGTGGTGGAATGGGAGATTCTCACCACGGATGTACAGCCGACAAATCTGCTGCAACTGGTGATGCTGTCATGTCAATATGGACCAAACTCTCTGAGGAATGTTTCCAGAACCTTGATGAATGTATGACATGAAGGATTAAGGCAGTTCTGAAGGTGAAATGGGGTCCAAACCAGTACTAGAAAGGTGGACTTAATAAAGCGCCCGTGAGTGTGTGTACATTTTGTTGCGTCTATGGAGACCTTGTACATGCACATGCCAAAGTAAATTGGACAAAAGATGACCTACCTACATACCTGCAGGACGAGCCTTCAGGACTGGCAGCATCGTGTAAAACATGGAGAAAACCTGGAATTACTCAGGGTGGTCTTAAATAGTTTTTTTAACCATCAAATGCCAGACGGGAGGTTCACTTTGTAGCAATACTTTGCAAGCAAAAAGACTCTTCAAAAGCGCTCCGTACAAACCTGGGGGTCACGTGACCAGAGGGTTCGTCCAGCCATACAGTCTGTGGTTAAAATAAGAAATAAACAGCCTGGTCTCTATAGTTACAGTCCACACAGAAGACAACTATCATCGGAGTTAATTTTTTTTTGCACCACCTCAGATAAAGCAAAGCAATTTACGGCAGCTAAGCAATTAAACGACCAGACGCCATCAAACCTCAGTGATCTCTGACAAGGCTGAAAACTCCCTCCAATGTTTTTCCATCTGCCTTGTGAGCATTGAAACATTTCGACTCGAGCGCTGGATTTCTGATAGCGCCGTGCAAATTACTTGCACAATTAAAAAAAAAAATTGTTTTAGTTGTGTGACTGTAGAAAAGCAATATAGACTACAAGTGTAGGTTTGTTAACGACTAGTCAGTTTAAAAATCCAGTGAAGAAACTTCCTCTCGTGGCAGCAGCAGCAATGTCAGCTACATTTCATCAAGATCTGTCCTTCTTTGCTTTGAGCACCACTGGACATTTTCTGTGTTTCTGTTCAGACCGACTGTATTATTAGTCCACCTTCTCATTATAGCACCTTTCATACCCAGTTGTACTTAGTCAGACCCAGACTGTGTGTAGTTTCAACTGCTAACTCACAGCGTCCCAGTGATGCTCTCTGCTTCAAGCTCTTTTCTGAGGCCTTGTGTATTGCTTTACACTCGTTTGTTCACAGTGTGTATATAACCTGGTGTATTAAACTGTTGAAAAAAAAAATCATACCTGCTATTAAGTCGTAAACCTGGTTCGCCACTAAGACACGGCAGTTGATGCACGTCGGGTAAAAAGCAGCCACAGCCATCACACAGGACCCTTCCATGACGGCGTCACCCACATTTCTTCGTCCACTTTCTCTGTTAATTGCTGCTCTGAAAAGGTTGAGTTGCAAACACAAGATGTTGCCTCTTCATGTCTGTCTTTCTCTAAAAGAAAACCAAACCACTTCACGCTCCATTAACTTGGCAGCCATGTTCTCTAAATGTACGCTCTGTATCGACTGTACGCACCGGCAGGAGGTTTATCCACAATCGCAATTATTCTGAGCTGCCGAATTGACCAGTTTTCGTGCTAAAATACTTTTTAGTCGTCTGCCACAATCTCAGACCTCAGACTTCACTCACGTCTGGAGAAGAAGACCCTCGAGCTTTAACAGATTTATACAGTGAAGCTAGTAAGCTCGTTTCTTAATCATCCCCGTCTGCAGGAAAACAAAGAGGTGGATGTATCTGCGAATGCATTAACGAGTATCGATCAGGTTGCTCCCAAGAGACGACGAGATGAACTTAACTCCCCTTTCTGGAGAGTTTGTTAAGATTTTTCTTTTTAAAAAGTCAGGACAGGATCAAATAAATGTGGAGAGAAGGTTTGAATCTTTGAAGAAATGGCCAGATGTCACTGCTGAGCAGATGTGACGTGGTATTAAAGAGTATAAGCCTCTATTTCCTCTATAGCTTCAGTGTCTTCACCTGCATTCATTACCTGTAAGAAGTTGTACATGTAATTCATCTTCATTTTGCATTTTCACGCGGAAACGCGCTCGTGTACGAATATGTTGCACATTCAGGGCAGAAGGCGCCGGGCGCTAATGGCTCAAACCTGAAAGGAGCACAAAGGAACGCCGTCGTGCAGGAACGCTACAGTTTCATTAGAGCCGTGAGTGACAGCTTGACCTTCTCCTCTCTCCGGGGTCCGTCACCCGTCACCATAGATACTTGGCTCGCCGCGACTCGGGCCGCCGCCGTTAACGGCCCCCGCCGCCGTTAACGCCCCCGCCGCCGTTAACGCCGCGCTCGCTGCTCTGCATTCACGAGGCGATGTCGGACATTATTTTATCTGCCCGTTTTCATGTCAGTCCAGTTATAACCACATAAAAGAAGACGCATTTCTGTCGCTCTTTCGCACGTGCGCGGTTCGCACGAGGATGAAAAGGCCAGACATTTCAGATCATTTGTAAAAACACTTTTTATTTCTGGCCTGATGTGCAGCCGCTGGGGAAACCTCCATCATTTGGGCTCTGACTTGAAAATAAATCTTTGCTCATGCTGATCTGTTCGCCTGTAATGTCAAAGTCACCAGCTGGGACTGTGCACGTGAAGCTCACGATAAACGCCGTTGCCCCTAAAATAAAAAGCTAGTTTTAATACATATTATTAAATGTGAAAATATAGGTTGCTGCAACTTTTACTTGGATACAATAAAAGGTTAAAAAGATGCAAAGAATATCAGCATCTGATGGTGAACGTGGCTGGAAATTGTTTAACGCTTTAGTTAAACTGTCGCATGTCTGACCCTTTAATTGTTTTGGCTCTACAAAAAGGCCTTATGGGTAAAAACTCGATCTAAACTGTAAAGTGTTGATGTTGATGGATTCGTTTCGCTGCTGCACAAAATCATCAGAAATCAACCATTTGATTTTACTGACGTCTTTGTTACAAGTCAGACTTCAAAATAAAATAGAAACAGGACGGCTAATAGGCTAATAGGCTAATAGGCTAATGTAGGAGCTCATTAAAGCTCTGTCTGCTGTCACCAGGTGACGGTGATAAAAGGGGAGAAAAACAGGATATAATAGAATCAATTATTACCTTTTCCTTCATTTAGACTCTTTTCTCCCTCTGTCAGTCTTTTAATTAATGTATGAAGGAGCTAATGAGTTTTATCTCTTCATTTTCAAGCTCATGTTCTGCCAACTGGTGATTTCAATATTATTCCTACCACCTTTTCCTAAGGCAAGTTAATTTGACTTATTTTTTTTATTTGAAAACGTTTGTGAATCTGTCAAGACGAAGACAGTAAAATTCACTCCACCAGCCGTGTAGAATAAAAGCTAGAAGTCCATGTTTTATGACATGGACCTCAGAATTAAAGGGTTTGTATCCACCTGAATAAAACTATTATTATAGGAGATCTTGATGCAACAGAGACGAACTAAGATGACTTGAAATGTACGTCATACGGCCATTTAACTGAAATAAGATACATCAAATCAGTGTGACGCTCATGATGAACTTTAGGAGTTTGTTTGCTGACATTAAACTTCTATCAGGCACTTTCAAAGAGACATTTTTATCATCATTGTTGTTGGCTGTTTTTATTTTTTATGGAAGAAACGCAGCAGTGCACGTACTGGATTTCTGGACACTGGGACATTAATGGTTCCTTTTCCACTAACTTGTAATAGATGACAGTCGTGTTTAACACTTTAACCTTGGTAAATGTTCCAAAAGGTGGCTTAAAGACAAAAAATTACTAATTAAAAAAAAAAACTGTTAAGGTTTTGTGAAATAACTAAAAACTGATTACAACTGCATCAGTATTTCCATTTTCATCAGGAGTCTCCAACTAAATTAACCAGTTTTGAAATGATGTGATGCACTTTAACAATAATATAATATTCTTATATAATTGTATAATCTATATTCTGTTATTCTATTTAAAAACCCAGTTGAACTGTTGTGAACATATTAAATAAATGACAGACTTTTGTCTTTTTTTAAGAGACGGGACGAAGAGGCAGTTGGATTTCAGATTTGTTGGACTTGACTGGTGACAGGATCGATTACTGCAGCTATTAAAGGAGATATTAGGGCCCGATCTTCCACCTGATCTGCTAAAGCCGCTATTTAGGGATAGAGGGTAGCAAAGAATGCAATCTTCCACCTTGCTAAACCCGCTATCCCACCTGCGCTACCAGCTACATTATCCATAGGAGTGGTTAGGACGTTCCACCTGTTAAACCAATCAGTGCGTCAGTAGCCGTTGCCTTTAAGAGCAGGTTGTGCTACCCGCAAACCGCTATGTAGCGTCTTTTCTTCCAGATCGGAGCAGCTCTCATGCGCAACTCGTCTGGGACTCTGCTGTAGAGCTTCCTCCTCTTCCTTCCTCCTCCTCCTCTGCACTGATATATACATAAAAATATTTTTACACAGACAATTACTATCGGCTACCTGAAAGTCCAGATAGTCGGTGCGCTCCCAGTAAACACGCTCTGGTCGTCTGTTGTTTAACTGGCGATCAAGCCGTTTAAGACGATCTCTGCTATTTTCTCAGAGGTTAAAATGAGACCAAATCACACTTTTTTATACAAGAGTTAATTTGAGAGGTAGAGCCGTTTGTGGAGGTCTACATGTGACCAGGTGGACGTGCATTGATGCCATTTGGACGCGCTCTTGTACGCACCGCCATGCGCATTGCAGGTTGCGGGTTGTCTGACCACCCGCTACACGCTACCCGCAACCCTAAGATACCGAGTTTGCGGAAAGGGCAAAAGACACGCCCATTGCCACACCTACAATGAGAGTGAGTAAGGGAGTTGGCATAACGGGTAGCGGCTTTAGGGAACAGAAGATTGCATTAGCGGTTAGCGGAGGTTCCTAAACTCGCAGTTTGCAGGGTAGCAGCTAGTGTTAACGGGTAAGAGGAAGTGTACGATCGGGGCCATTATGCCCTTTTTCTAAATTGCCGACACAGTATCCTGTTATTATCCTTCATTTAATCTTTTTTTTTTTTTTTTGCACCTTGACCTAAAAACTCGTTGGATCTTTTGAACTGTGCAGCCTAAGACCTCTTACTCAAAGAACCTAATCCTGGTGGGGTCCGAGCCCACGTGGAGATGGATGTATGCGCAGGGTTGATCCCCGCTCAGAGTTTAGAGGACCAATCTGCATATGCAAATTCTGTTTGTGTGAGCAGAAAGTTGTTCTAAGAAAGGAAGAAGGAAAAAAAATCATGGATGCTCCTGCTCTTTGAAGACTTTTATTTCTTACTTAACCAGTCGTGCACCTCTTGAGATGACAGCTAGACAGCCTGAACACTGGGTATATGACAGTTTAAATCCATTTTTATCGTCAGGAAAACCATAATATGGAACCTTTTTAATGAAATCCATCCATCCATTTTTGGAAATGAAATATCTAGTCAAAAATATATGATCTTGACTTGCATTTGCATTTCTCTTTACAGCAGCTGGTTTTAGTTTTAGAGGGTGGAGTCAGACACTCGACTCGATTCCATCTCTCTATTCAGAGCCGTGAATCTTCTGAAATTCTGCCGCATGGCTTTGTGCTGCCTCCTTCCTAGTTAAAGCAAAAGCGGCATTATCTGCAGTTGGGTGGAGGTCAAGATGGAGGATCCGGACGACTCTGATCTGTGACTGTGATGTCACAATACCCTGAAAATCTAAACAACTTATTTAATTGCATATTTTCAGACATCCTGCAGCCCCAAACAGGGCAGGGTTAAAACACCCTTTTAACCTACCTCTAATAATGGAAAAAATTATTAGACCACCATTTTTTTTTTCACTTTCTTGTTCATTTTAATACCTGGTACCAACTAAACGTCATCATGTGACTAAAACAGACAGAAAAGAAAACACTGAATGCATAAAAGCAGTGTTTTTGGCAGTACAACGCCATAGCTATTGATGTAAAAACTTAAGTGATTTAGGTTATAATCAAGAAAACCATGGAAAATGATAAGATATCAGCTCTTAAATAAAACTCTTATGAGCAATCTTTGTGGTTATCGTTATGTTTGTCCAAACAAATGTACCTTTAGTGGTACCAGGCATTAAAATGAACAAGAAACTGAAGGGTGGTCTAATAATTATTTCCATGACTGTATGTGGCCTTAAGCACGGAAATTGGTCAACTTACTAATGGTTAACTATGATGATCAAATATTAATTAAGCACATAATCCAGGCAACATTATGTTTTGCCCCCCAAAAATGTTACAAAATGCACATTCAGGGAAACATTGTTGCATAATGAACACGTGTTCAGTGGGAACACAGACCTTTGCTGACGGTGTAATCTTTATTCCTTTTCTGTCTTTCAACATACAGAACAACTAGGCCAGAACAAATCATCCTGGCTGAGGCTGACTGATGTCAAGCTTGGAGCCTTTCCCGTGTTTCTAATTAGCCCCGGCTCTGACATGCCAGCCCGCGGGCCGCCGGTTGGCATGAGGCAGCAGGACAGCCCAGCTGCCCCCGTGTCCTCCACGCCGCCTCCGGGGAGAGTTTAGGTCCGCCGCCGCCACTGTGAGCGGCGACAAACAGAAACCTGGACCTGAGGAGAGGGAGGCAGCTCACACCCCACGTAACACTCTGTCAGAGGCGATATTTCTCGCTTAAAAGAGAGTCCCCCCCCATCAGCAGGCCGATCGCTGCCGTCCTCCACTTTCACACTTGCTGCGTTGCTCTGCGTAGCGACACGCGGGAATACATGATAACAAAATCTGCAGATGAGGAGCAGAGATTAGCTGTTCGCTCGTGTGAAACTGGAGCCTTTAAACCCTCGACGCAAACACGAAACAGGTGATGCTCATTTTGTTGCTTTTCCAGGTTGCGTCGGTCGGAGGGAGCTGGAATACATTTGGAGGCCTTTCACGTCGAATGATTGCATGAACGCAGCAGCAGCAGGCGTTTCCGCTAAAGCGGCAAATGTAAGAAAATGGAAAAAGCTGAGAATGAGAGTGTGTGTGTGTGTGTGATGGGGGGGGGGGCACAAATATAGATGGATGCAGTTTGTGGCGAGGAGGAGGCAGCAGACTGAGGGAGGAAAGGGGGAAACAAGTGGAAGTGAACCAAGAGGCAGAGAGGGAGCAGTTTAATGCTGTAATTAAGCTCCTGATAGCACCCTGGGAGATGTGCTTTGGCGAACCTCCAGGACAGCTTAGCATTGCACCAGGGCTCTTCAGCCCACAGTCTACCCCCCCCCCCACCCCCCCCACACACACACACACACACACACACACACACACACACACGACACACACCACACACACACACGACACACACACACAGGGCCATGCATAGGGGCAGGTGCTCAAGCCAAGAGAAAAGGGCACCCTCATTTAAACACTCTTATATTATATATATTATATTATATTATATTATATTATATTATATTATATTATATTATATTTAGGGCTGGGAAAGTTAACATGTTATCACATTAACTCATTAATTTATTAGCGCCAACATTTGTTGCTCACATGCTTTTATTTTGAAAAGTCTGTTACTGACTGCGAGAATTGGCGGAAAAACATTGCAGAAAAGCTAAAACAGACATGAAACGGTAAAGTTAAGGAACTTTCACGTTTTCGTTTTAAAGTTCTACCAGACGGTGGATTCGACAGAAACAAGGTTGTTTGTAACTACTGAAGTTGCCTGTTTTAATGTTCTGATTGTGGCTCAGGATTTTGTTAGTAGGCTTTTTTATTAATTTTTCATAAAAAACAGGATGACATTAATAGTCCTGGCAGTGGAAATGAGCTTTATTTTATTTTACATTTTTTGAGATTTACACTAAATATGTGTTACTGACAATTGCTGATGTTAAAAGTGTTTGAACAACAAATGTTATGGAACTTTAGTTCATATGGCAGCAGAACATTTAAATAAAAGTGACCTTTACACTACTTTTGAATTCATTATTTAATTTTGCCTATACAGTGTGATAAATTGTGTTTATTCAGGGAAATCATGCGATTAATTGCGATTAAAAATTTTAATCGTTGCCCAGCCCTTATTATATTATATTATATTACATTATATTATATTATATTATATTATATTATATTATATTATATTATATTATATATCTAGACTATTACCATCATGTATTTATACAACTATGCAGTTATATAAATACTCATCAGACTTTATTGTGAAATAATGTCGTCATATCATTTTCATATCAGTTTCAAACAAGCGCAACTTTCTTTCAGTTAATATTGCAACTTTCACAAATATCAACTTTTGCGAAAAAAAAAAATTCAGACATAAAATTTCAACTTCATGTTGTGGTGTTACAAAATTGACAATATTTGCAACTTTTCATCCAAAAATCAAGAGTTTTTGCCATATAGTTGCAGATTTCACAATATTGCAACTTTTTATTGTAACAAGTGAATTTTTGTCAAACTTTCTTCAAATTTCGCAAAAATCACAACTTTTTTAAAATCAAAACACAAATTTGTGTTATAAAATATCAAATTCTTGAAGAATCACAATTTTCATAATGTTGTCACGACATCACACATTTTACAAAAAAAAAATGTTTTTTTCACAAAAATTCCCAACTTTTTGTCTCAAAATCACAGTTTTTGTAGAATTGCACATTTTTGTTGTAATAATCACACAATTTATTAACTTATTTTTAATTAAAGAAGACAGCTCTCGCAAAATGGCATCTTTTTCACGTCAACTGTTTTTGATGCTAACTAGCTGCAGCGGTCTCCAGGGTGATGGATCAGCATCTTTCTGTTGCTGTGGTAACAGCATCAACAAGGTAGAGGCGGGACTTTTGTGATGTAACAGAACCAGCAGTCAGACACAGTTGCCATAACCACTTTTTCATTCAGGTTGAACTGAAATAATTAATAGGTAATGTTTTTTTTTTTTTTTATTTAAAATTGTTCTCAGGGAAGGTCAAATCAGAGGTCAAAGAGGGAGGAGCTTGAGCACCACCTGGAGTCTGTCTGTGCAAATGCCTCTTACACTATTTGAACAAACAGGAGTTTTGAAGTTAGTTTAGTAGTTTAGTTTTGAGTTAGCAAAAGATGCATCTACAAGAAGTGACACAAAGAAGGACTGATGGTTGTGAGCATCATCCAGACAAATGTCACCTGCTTTATGAGGCATAAATATAAAACCTTCTTTTCTTCCCTTTCCATTTACCTTCACTTCTCACGTGATGCTTCTGTCACTGCAGACCTGTTCATTAGTTGCCTCCTGATGCTGTTATGTTTTACAAAATATTTGCTTCTAAGAAGTATTTAGGATGCGTCCCGTGACGCGGGAAGTTTGACAAGAGGGTCATTGTGTTGCCAAGCTGTACAGGTAATGATGAGAGTGAGGATGGGGGGGGGGGGGGGGGGGGGGGGGGAGCAGCGCGTTTCCTCTTCTGTGCAGTTCTGACAAGTTAAGGGAGAGGAGGAGAAAGAAGGAGGTAGGACGGAGAGGAAGGGATGACAAGGAGACGCGGAGAGAGCGAGCGCGCAGAGCGGAGAGAGAGAGAGAGGAGGACCAGGCGACGCGCTCAGCTCCTCTCCGACAGCCTCCTTCCCTCACCTCCTCCGGGCCACGCGGAGCGGCAGCACGAGGGATTTAAACTGAGGAGAAGCGTTGGGATCTGATATTTCCCGGGGATTGGCTACCTAAAGGCGCGGGAGCGAAAGAGTTGTTATTTCAGAGACAGGAGGGAGGAAGAAGTCGCAGGCGGCTCCGGCACATTTTTTTTTAAATTTTTTTTTTTTTTTTTGGGAGGCTCGTGATAACTACGGGACGTGTCCAGTTCGCACCTGCGCGCCGTGCACGTCCTCTCTCCGGGGGAATAAAAGTGCGTAATTTGATTTGATTTTACGCCAGGTGGCACGCGGAGCTTGGAAGCGCTGGGATCCGGTCCTGGAGGCACGATGCTGATCGGTAAGTGTTGGACACCTCCAGCAGCCCGGTCCGTGGATGTGGAAGCGTGGCTGCGCGGTGCGTGCGCGATTCCTCGGTCAAATCCATGGAAAGAATACCGCCAAAAAAAAAAAAAAAAAGAATGAAGGCGCAGCGGTCAAACGGGGGATGAAAGGTGATTTTTTTAAAAGAAAGAAAAACACCAGAGGTTCCGGCTCATCGAACAAAGTGTCGCTTTTATGTTTTAATTTGGCCCATCGGTGCCCGCGCTCGCGCCAAAGCGGTCTTATGAGCCGTGGCGCGGATCCGTGACGGTCACTGCATCAAGTAAGTTTTATGAAGGCTCGAAATGAATCTATTCAAACCAAATGTGCGCATCGCGACGCACTGGAGCGGAGTTACTGGCACCAGAACCGGAGCCTGGTTCCATCATCGGACAAATGAAGTGCACCTTCACAGGCAGAATAATACTAAGTTTATTTTTCTCTTAAAATGGAGCTCCAAACTAAATGTCTTGTATTTTTTAATTGCCCTACAGGAATCCGATCAGTCCCTCAGCAGCATTTGAACACCTTTTGATCGATGCGTAAAAAGAAATTGTGCAAGAATTGTGACATTTGTAAGAACGTCTTTCAAATTTTCACTGATTTTCAGAGTCATTTCCTTAAATGATTTGCATTTACTTTTGTTGCTTTAGTCAAGTGGATGACCATATGATTTTTTAATAGCTGAATTTATCACTTCATCATTCTCATTAAAGAAGTGAGGTTTCAAAGCAATTATTTGATATTTGAGCTTTACAAAAAAAAAAAACCCTGCTCATAATTCATAGCAGGAAACTTCTCTGCCTCATTTGCATAATTAACTGAGCTTTATCTCTGATTATGTGAGAGAATGAGGGAGCTCTTTTGTGTGGACTGTGCTAATAAACCTGCTCTGCTGGGCTCCTGTGTTTCACCTGAAACACTCATTCACGTCCTCTTCTCTACATTTGTCTTCCCAGTTGTTAAATATTTGAGTTTTACAGGATGATTAAAGGGTTTTTATTTCATCCAGGACAGTGATGGGAGAATATGAATATCAGATTTAAAGCAACGACGTTGATGGTGCTGTTTACTGGCTTGGATGCAGCGGTGGCGCCCTCAGACTTTAACGGACCTCATGGGTGCGTGATGGATGTCGCCGTGAGTGAGAATGTCTGGTGATTTGAAATTTCACTGCTCTTAAAATGGCTTCGGTGTTTGGGCAAATGACTCATGCAAATGGATGCCACATTAGCATTTCTCCAGATATTTACTTCTCCTCCCAAACACCAACTCCTAATCCCCCCCCCAAGGTTGAAGCTCACCACAGCCTCCAGTGTGGATCTGTTGGGCTGAAATTCCATCATCTTTTCTATCATCTTGCCCTTTAAGTCCGCCCATGAAGAGGCTGCTCCTCCGTCAAATGAAGCCCAATGGTTTTCACCTCAGCCATTATGTCGCCTTAAAAACTGATTGGGTCACAGGGGAGCGCTGTTGCTGCTGTTGCTTCTTCTCGCTGCATGATGGCGGCTATAATTCACGCTGCTGGGCCTGGGTCACATTCAGGACTGAAGACTCAAAGACTTGGGCCTGACTTTGTCTATCCGTCCACAGCGCCCCCCCCCCTCCATCCCCGCTGCCCTCAACAATCCATCCATGCAGTCGACAGGTTAAGGGCGCTGATTAAAGGCCTGCCTTCTTCGGTTGTCATTCTCCCTCATCCACTCCTGTTTTTATCTTGGGGGGGGGGGCTTAATCTATGTGTAGCAGGGTCCCGCGCTCCATCAAGGGTAATTACACGAGGCTAGGATTACAGCCCGTGACCTCCGGGGTTGGGGGGGGGGCCCCACCCGTCGAAAGCAGAGCTGGGGAAGAGATTAAAAAGATTACGTGAAGTCATTTCAAAAAGTTGGCTTGTTTATTAGAAATATTGACGAATCGTCTCCGGTATGTTGAGATTAGCCTTTACTTTGAAAAGTCTGTCCATTTTTTGAACGGTTACCAAGCAGCATAGAGCAACAGAGCATCTGTTTGAAGTGGCAGTGCAGGTGGAGGGGGGGGGGGAAGGGGGGGGGGTTATAAATGAGGAGGGTAATGAAAAGGCAGAGCTGTCGGACTGAGCTTGATCCACTTAAACCGCACGTCATCATCTTCATGAAACCTCAGAAACAAACAAACCCTTCCTCGAGCGTGCGTTTTTGCCTCCGTTTTGTTGAAGCAGCTGTCGGTTGGGCTGAGCGAGCGCACGCGCACGAGTGTGCGTGTGTGCGTTCGAATGTGTGCGTGCATCAAAGCAAAGCCAATGAGACATAATGATGGATGGATCTCCCAGGCCTCTCGTCTTTTCATTCATCCCTCACGGAGCAGAGGGATGAAGGCAGCAGCTCCTCTGCCGTCTCACGCACACACGCAAATACACACCCGCGCAGAAGAAAGACAAATAACCCTCTCTATTAGCTCAACAAACGCCTCAACTTTCATGATGAATGTGTAGCAAAAACGAAATTTTCTACTTTTCATCTCTCCAGCCTCCTAGCAGACTGTGTCATCTGCGTAATAAAAGCCGTCACGTCTAGTGCTGCCGCCGACAGTTGTAGAGCATTATTTCACATTTATTAGACCTCATCTTACTCCATTTCATACTGTCCCACCGGGGAGAAGTTATACTCCACCCATGCGGGTGTTCGATGTCTGCGCGAGGCACTTTTTCACTTTAATGTGCCTCTCTGCCGCTGCCTCCAGGTAAGAGTAACAATGGGAATGTTACTCTTCCTCTCCACCAGTCACCTTTCTCCATTTTTGTCTTCATGTCTCCCAGTTGAGATCCGTCTGTTCATAGAAGCTCACATTGTTGTTTATCAATCTCTCTCTCTCTTTTCTGCTTACGGAAGTAATTCAGTGATGAAATATTAGTTTTCAAGTGTGAGTCACATGTTCTACCCACAATGCAGTGTGTTTTATTGTAGCATACACTCAGGTCTTTTGATTCTCCTTTGTGAAAATAAGAATATTGGACTGTCTGTGTGAAGCCACCGCCGACGGCTGGAAGGGCTCTTAACGATCACTCGTCGCGTTGAAGATTTCTGGTAACTGCAAGCTTTATCTAACAATTTGACTAGTCATAAAAAGCAAGATGAAGCTTCAAAACATGTTGTGGTGAGCTGCTGTTTTTTCTTCCATTATTCCATTTTGATGCCATGTTAAACACAAAGAGTCCACCGTGTTCACAAAAGAATACTGAGCTAATGAAGTTCAGATGGCCTAGAAAGCCTTGCAATACCACTTTGCCCCACTAGGGGGGGACCTACGCCACGTCTTCTGCTAGGGGCTGAAACGTTTGGAGCTGTTTTGAGAGCGTAAGTAGCGGTCGCAGTGACGATTCTGTCGCTGCACAGGGGCGCTACGAGTACCCAGACTGCATTGAACACTCGACACTTTTCTTGTGGACGTAGCGGAAGTAGTGGGACACTTGTTTGTCACGTTTTCTGTCAGAAGATGCAGCATCTTTAATGCCCCTATAAAAAAGGAAGCTAAAGACGAAAGCTTGCTGTTTTCATTTCTGATGAGCGCTGTGCTTCCTAGCGCGAAAGTACTGCGCGTGGAACGCAGCCATGATACTTTTTGTAACATGCTGCCCCCATTTGTTCATAAGTGATACTGCTACATAGCCTGGCTTTATAATCGTTCTGACAGGTGTTACGCTACCTCAGTTAGCGTTTTAACAGCTGCCGGTGGCAAATAATTATCGTGTGGAGGATTTATAGTGAACAAAAGATAGAAAAAAAATATCAAGAAATAAGAGTGGAGGTTAGAGGTCTGGGTAACATTCAGACTCTTAATTTTTTTTTTTCATACTGAGAAAGAAAGCGGTAGCCTTTGCAAGCTCAATGTGGCATTATATATTTAAGGTGGTGGGTTTATCCAGTGTTGCACAGACTGAATCCTTGATTTTAACCCATGACATAGTCAGTTATGCAACACGAACACATGAACATTTTGTAAGAAAGAAGTAAGTAACTGTCAGGTTCAAAAGTAACTCGGGGTAAATACATGAAAGACAGTGTTTACTTCCACTACTTTGATATTTACAAGGTTTGAGTTGCTTTGAATGGGTAAAATGTCTCCTTCTAAGGCCCTCATTGTGAGTAGCGTATTTTCCGGAGTGTAAGTCGCACTTGGCTAAAAATGTTAAAATTAGGTAGATAAAACATACAGTATAAGTAGCATTTTTTGCAGGGTAATTTATTTTACAAACTGCTTGACCAAAAACAGACATTACGTCATCTTGGAAGGCAGGTTTTAGCAAAAATAAAAGAATAAAGACAGCAGGCTGAAAAAGTGTAAGATATGCTAACACAATGAAGGTTAATCAGCTACACAACGAAAATAAACATACAGTTTTACGTAACTATAGCCCAAAGAATAAAACAAGTGTGCCCTTTACTGTAATTGATTACAAGCAATCTCACTCCACATCACTAAATCCGTTGAATTTTTCATCCTCCATGTCACTTCTGAATAACTCCGCTAACTCCGGAGGAAGACGAAGCGCAGCTTCCTCTTCTGCGTGGCTGTCTTCAGACTCAGTTCCAGTTCCAGTTTCAATTATTCCAGCCTTTCTGAATTTGTTCTTCTAGCTGTGGCCACCTAGCCTTGAGCCCGCAATTAGCTTTTTTTGTTTTTTTCATCGCACTTAGACTAGCCTCCTTTTTACGCCAGTCCCTAACAGGTTTTTCACTTACTCCAAACTTTCTCTCTGCTGCTCAGTTACTGTTTTCAGCTGCAGAATATGATTTTATTTTGGGGGGCAACCTGTGTTCAGTCATTCTCAGTTGTCTCTTGTAAGCTAACGTTTACTGTTTAAATTTTTAATTGTTAAGGAGTGGGAGATATCGTGAGTAAGTCTAGAGTGCCCTCTTGTGGCTGTCTGTGATTTATTTATTTATTTTCTTTGCATGGAAAAGTCGCAGGAACAGTCCAGAAAATACGCTAGGTGTTGGCCTAGTTACCCCTCAAATCCATCCATGATCACCATCTGCTGCAAGCCAAACACTTACTACTGAAACATACTTTCACTTCCAAAAAAAACCCAAATATCCTTTTAAAGCGCCTAGTCGAGTTGTGCCGCAGGAAAGTCAAGTAGTAGCACTCTTCTTCTGACATTATCCTTCTGCTGCATCGTTTACTTTCCGTTCCGTGAGTCTTTTCACTGCCCGATGTGAGATTAAACGGTGTCACCAGACTGCAAAGTCTAAATGAGCGGCGCACCAACGTGGAAAGGAACGTGGCCCTACCCCGCTGATGCTCGATTTGTCTCTTTATCGCCTCAACAAATTCCATCACTGAGAGCAAAAGAAGATGCAGCTCAATTTAGAAAGGAATAAACACGTCATGAATCATAAAGTCATCATCATAGAAGTAAGTGAAACATCATACATGTGTAATAATCAGGTTGACAGAGTTGATTATGGCCGTGACGATGAGAGGACCTTCTTCCATTTCATCCTCATCGTTGCCATCATGTGTTTATCGCATCTTGATATACAACTGGTAAGCTCTTTTTAGTACAAGTTACTCATAAGTGAGAGCTATATTTGTTACACGTGTCTACTTTTGCATTTACAGCCTTTGAATACGTGGTTTTGTACGGTGTGTTCCCCCCTTCTGGCCCGGGGGCCCCCGTGGGGGAAAATGCCTGCGCGTGAGTGACAGTTCAAGTCATTTCGGTGAAGTGACGGCGTGGGTTTGATTGGCCCGCCCGCTGAAGTGATGGCTTCTGGATGCTGAGAGCCGAAGGCATATGTGTGGCTCAGCGGGAGCTCTGACAACATGAGAAATGTCCCACGCTGCTCCCTGCACCAAAACCTCACCACTTAGCCTCTCGTTCCCTGGGCGCTAAGGCTAAAGACGGAGGCCTTGAAGTGAAACAGCAGCACATCGCTTCCCAGTGTGGCGTGCATGTGTGTGTGTGTGGGTGGGTGTGTTTGCGCACTTGTATCTTCAACAGATGAGGTAGTTTTCTGCTGAAGTGGGCAACTGTGAAAGCAGAGCTGAAGGCTTTTAATCAGAACAGACTGGAAAAGGAGAAGCAGCATTAAAAGGAAACGGAGAGGGGGGGGTGAGGTAGAGGAATCGCACTAAATACAGAGAGGAGAGAGAAGCAACACCTTTTATTCTCTGGTGTGGCTCTCGAGTCCTCCGTCTCAAGTGTATTTGTAAGACATCAAACAAGGCTGCCTATTTAATTGCGTTCGCTCTCTAAGCACGAGGGTCCGGCGGCTGTGAAAGCAACACAGGCCATTGATTTTACAGTTCAGACCCCGGCGCCCTGGTCACCAATCTGCAATACCCCTGGGTCCAATGCATATAATGGAGTGCAGCCAGTGTGTAAATGGCGGCGAGCGTAAACAGAACATGCGGCGGACCTGCCGCAACGGCTGCTGACCTCTACCTGTGCTGAGCGCCATCTCACGAGCGCTTCACGGCCCGCTGCTTTCAAGATCAAATGCAGTCGCGGGGAGTTAATGTCCAATCGTTCCTGTAGATGCACACACGAGTGGAAACTACCTGAAATTACTGGATGCGTGTAAATACTGAAAATTACCGTTGCACGCGCGGGAGACCAAATGGAAAAAAAGAAGCAATATAAATAAAAACTGAGGACTCGCCCAGGAATAAAAGTAACTAAAGTTTATCATTTGAATGATGAGTAATAGTTCATCTTAACTGTTGTGATTTACGTTGACCTTGCTAGCCGTCCCAATTCTTTAACTCTTCGATAGGCTGAATTACCGTATTGGGGCGAATATAGGAAGATATTTTAATCTAGAAGTCATTCTCAAAAATGGCGGTTGTCTTATAATTGAGGACTAGACTTTTCTATTGTCATTACACATCTGCACCACTAGATGGAGCCGCACCGAAGTAACCAGTAAGTAAATGGAGCATCACAGTGAAGGCATGCCAGCGGGATCTGATGTTTATTAACTTAATAAACATCAGTTTATTAAATATTACTATACCTTGATCTTCTATAACATGGAAACCTGACACGTACCGGTACCGTAAGTATGGTACCATACTTCCTAAAAAGGATTATATCATTAAAATGTGTAATAATACAGCAGAATGGTATCTCTCTGTGAGTTTTACTATAATAAATTGTACAATAAAACTTTTTTTAAAAATAAATAACCTTATGGTCTTCAACATGGTCTTCCCAAAATGATATTTCAAAAATAGAAGTTGTTTATAATCAGTCATCATATATATTTGGGCCAGTACGGTAGTCTGGTCCCGAAGGATTGAAATTCGGTTTCCACATGGTGGCAGCAATGGACAGGGAAGACCCATAACAGGTAGGGTTTGGGGTTGGTGTTGGTCTCTTTCAGCCGTGAAGGGACGGGTATGTAGCTTGTTTGCCTTGGTGCTACGTGATCTCCACACCGCAGCATCGCAGTAGTGCACTATTGCTGTCTGAAGGTAGAAAATGAGGTAAAATTAATGATCTGTATCACTTATTTTGGTCTGTTGCTTTCTTTAGCGCAGTCCTTCTCAAATAGTGGGGTGCAACCCCTTGGGGGGGGGCGACGACCCCAGGGAACATGCTTTTTTTTGCCATGCTGTAATAAAGTGTACTTACACATATACTCCAGTAGGGGGCAGTGGCGCTCTCATTGTCACAGTGTGTGCAGGGAGTATTAGCTATATTGTCACTGTGACGACAGTGGGATTTAACAATTCTATAGACAAATGATACTATTTATAGTCACAGTGGAGGGTGGGGTGGGGGTCGCTAAATGTTTTCTTCTTCCTCGGGGGGGCACAGCAGAAAATAATTGAGAACCACTGCTTTAGCGGAAGTGGTCATGTCTGCAAAAAGGCCCAGATGCAACCCGTTACTGCCACCCAGTGGACTATTTTGCCGTGCTCGGGTAGCCTTCTTATTTTACATTTTCTTGCATTTTTTTTTCTTGCCAGTAGCCCCACCTTTTATTTTTAGTTTGCATAACACTTGTGACTTGCGTGGACTTGTGACGAGGTGGTGGCCACCAGACAAAGATGTGAGTCCAAACAGTCCTTTTTATTCACTTTTTGTACACATACAAAGATAAAACTGACCTTGGTTTGCCTTTAAGGACTCTATCCACAGTATCGGTAAAGTGGAATGACATTTTGGAGTCTTGTCAGAGGTTTAAAATACCACATTTTGCGTAGGTTGGTGAGCGCTAACATCAATTGTTATTTTGCTGCAAAGATATAAACAGACCTGTTAGGTTTTTCTTTTTTTTTCCTGTGTAAATGCCAATAGAAATGGCTGAGTGAAATGCATTAGCCAGAGACACACCACATACAAATGTAATCTGTCTGTATAATTGCACTGCAGCTGCATTTAGTAAAAAAAAACAAAAAAAACAAATACAAATGTATCCTGGAAGAGTCGTTTTATGAACGATGATCTCCACTGATTTTGAATGATAATTCGGAAAGCAGCAGCTCATCTCCTAACTGGCATGAAAAAGCGTGATAACGCTGGTCTTGGCATCCCTCCACAGGCTCCCTGTCCGATTCTGAATTGATTTTAAGGTTTTACTGCTTTCCATTAAAGTTTTAAATGAATTGGCGCCTTCATATTTATCGGATCTTCTCGACTGGAGCTCTGCAGACATCCAGTCAGCTCCTGTCTTTATAACAGATTAAAACAGGTGATCAACCTTTTGCTGCAGCGAATGTGAAATGTTTTCTTGCTGCTTGAGTGCATGACCCCAAGGTACTGCAATTGTTTTGAGCTGCAGATTTTCTTCCCCTCTTATTATATTTTTACCTCTTGTTGTCTTTTACCCCCTTTGTTCTTCTTTAATTTGTAAAATTATCAGACTGTACAGCAGATAGGTCATATTTTTTCGTGTGTGAATGTGGTCCATCGATCAATTTGATGTTGACCTTGAATGCAGTCAGAAGATTTAAAAAAAGACTTTATGGATGTGAACGGCTTTGCAGAAACGCTCTGCAGGATCATAAACGCGACGCGTGCATTTAAAGATAGAAACATTATTTTTGCTTAATTAGTATGTAGAAAACATGGAGACCGTTCAGGATCTGTGCAGCAGTCCAACTACAAAGGTATCCCGTGTGTGTGCATGTGTATGTGTGTGTGTGTGCACGCTTGCTTACATTAATGCAAACCGGCTTTCTTGCTTCTTTTCATCTGCACTGAGCCATTTTGGAGAACCCGACGAAGAATGATCAGCTCTAATGATTTTATGAGAGTCTACATGATTAATGTTGGCACAGCAGTGTGTTTGTGAACAAACCCCTCACTCTCTCATCTTCACCCCCCCTCCATACACTACCCCCTCTATTTCAAAGCTACTCAGAGGGAATATCCAGTCTCGGTGTGTGCCGTTTTCTGTGGCACTAGCTGTCTTTTGCCACATTAGCGCGTGACAATGGCTCTCTTTGAAGTGGGTTATTCTAGCACGGCTCACGGCTCAGCGCAGCGGGGGAGATGTGCCAGCTCGCTGTGTAGACGGGGCCAACAGTGAGCGCGGAGATAAACAGGAGGTGTGGATGTGCACATGCACGCCTGCACAGAGTAAATACTGGGGTCAGCGGAGTAGCTTTCACACCCACGTCCTCAAAATGCTCTGTATGCGAGAACCTCCACTGCAGACAAAAGCCACACACTCCTCCTCGATTTTAAAACATCTGCTTCGTACAACGGCTCTAAATATAAGCTTGCGCCGTCCTCCCATCACTTCACCAGCAACGTATCATCCATCCATCCGTCCATCCATGCATCCATCCACCCTCTCCGTGTCTGTTTTTTCCCATCTTCCTCTGCTCTCTCCATCAGCCCCGTCCAATCTGAGAGCTTAGTTTTGGCTTATCTCCAAAAGCTGCCTTTTTCATTTGAGTAAATGCCTTCATTCCCAACTCTTCTATGAGGAAGCTGATAAGGGATGTCTTTAATCCACCCCCCCCACCCCCACCCTCCCCAGTGTGGGTGTTTGTGTGTATTTATACGCCTGCATGGCATATGGAAAATTATGTGTGACTGTTTTTTTTATGAGTCTTCTGTGGATGTTCCTTTTTTTCCCCTCATCTATTTCTGATACTTAGATGAACAGTTTTTCCATCTGTGGGATTAGCTGATAATTATGTGGCGTAAATATTCATCGTGTCATGTTTTTTTTTTTTTTTCCTGGCATTGCTTATCATTCAGATGTGACATTTCTGTGATTGCGCGTAATCACGTAAGACTGTTGCAACCTTGCAGGTGTCTGTAATAGGATGTGATTAAGTGGTACAAGCTAATCATCACAGCGCCTTACTTCTGAGTGCGGATGTGTGTTCAAGGAGAGGCTGGCTGACGAATTGATTAGGGCCGCACAGTGGATTTGTCCGTGGAGAGATTAGTTTTGTCTGTTTTTTGTTTGTTTGTGCTGTGTAAGCCGTTGCCAAGTGCTACACTTCGCTGCCGGCTCTGATACAGCAAATATATTGATCGGCCTTTGATTCCATAAATGTCGCCACCTCGGCGAAGACATTTTTCGAGAGGGGCGAGAAGGAGGCCCAAGGCAGAAGTCAGAGCTCTGGAACGTGTCAGTATATAAAAATGAGGCCCACGTCTGATCAATATTTCCAACAAAACCGTTGTGTGTTCGTCTGCAGTGTCAGCGGTCACATCCAGTTCTGCTTTTCCCTGTTCTGGCTTAACATTTCTTAATATTTGAGGCCAGAGGAGCCCTGGGCCTGGATGTCTTTTATCCACAATGGAAGACACAGATCGTCGCCTTGAATTGTCTTTTCTTTTTGCAATGTCTTGCCCATTGGGCGCTTCCAACCCCCGCCTGAAACACAAGCACGCCTCCACCTTTCTCTCAGGGGACGTATTAATAAAATTTGTAAATCTGTTGGACTCACTGCGAGGGAAGTACTTGTCGCCGCTCCCCGAGGAGCCTCGGCCTCATTGACTCAGGTTTGTTTGCTTGAGGGAAACAATCGCGTTCGGGCCGATCTGAGAGGAATGCCGAGCGCAAAGTTAACGAGAGCGGTGCATTAACGGCTCTGCACATATTAAAACGGCTTCCTGCGGTTGAAGCCAGACACCACTTTGCAGGGATTTATCAAGCCGCTTATCAAAGGGATGTGATTGAATTCATTTGCTCGCTAATGAGGGGGGGATTGTGAATTGTACACTTCCCCGGCTACACTTCCACCTGTTAAAAGTCATTTGCTCGTTATTGCAATCAAATCCAATGTTTGTTCTCTCTTACAATCAAGCCAATATTTGTCACCTCATCAGGCGCCTTTGTGCCGGCACTGATTTCAGAGGTTGCTGGGTTTTGTTGGTTTGAGTCAAACGCTTCAGGAGATGCGTTCTGCAGCCTTGTGAGTGGGGGGGGGGGGGGTTGTCCTGTGCAAATATGACCGAATATCAATCACATGAGTGAAACTTCAGTATATTTAATGCGTATTTTTGCACTCACTTCCTTGCCGTTTTTAATAATTTGAGGGGATTGTATTTTCCTTTTGTGATCCCATACAAAACACCCAAGAGTAATCAAGTCCAATCAAATGATGACATCAGCTCATTTTCTCTCAGTCGCCCAGGAAAATAGATTTCACAAGAGGTAATTGTTCCCTGTTTGATGTTCATGATGTCTTGATTAGTCCTATTCTCTGGAGTGTTGTTGTGGAGTGCCGGCTGTCCTGCTGTTAAGGCTAGATTAATGTTTAATCCTCTTTGTCTTAGCAGACAGCAGCAGACAGACTGAAGTGGTTCAGCCGAGGCGTCAGTCAGATGAGGTTAAAGTATGCAAACCAAAAGGTCAATGAACCTCTAGTTCAGCAGAGAGCTTGTTTGTTTTGTTTTTTTTAAACGAGGGATTGATCCCTGATGTGAGGTTGATGTAGTGTTGATGAGATGCTACATCAACGAAGATTCCCAACGAATGGTGAAAACCGCGATGTGAATGTACATGTACATGTTCCACTTTTTTGGCAATTGTCATTATTTTGCGACGGCGTTTCGGTTCTCCAGAGGGACTTGGCGATGGGCGGTGTCCTTTGGGATCCATTTTGACTTTAAAACAGCACTAAACCTTTGTCTCACGAGAGCAAGAGATTGGAGATGCTGGGACACGTGTCAGCCAATCAGCGTACAGACAACCGACGGCACAGTAATGCCCGTCGTAGCAGCCAATCACAGGCCTCGATTTTCGTTCATGGGGCCTCCCGTTTAGGCTCTTGTTGCTTCCTGAGACTCGTTCTTGATGTTTTTTGAACCCTCTGCTATGCATAGACATATATAGAGATAGACGCCGCATTGGCTGTTTGGAACGAGAAATGCGGCCGCCATCTTGGACCGGTCATTCTCTGGGATTATAACCGTAGTAGTATTACCGTACGTCGAGTCGCAGCACAAGTGAGAGAACATGCCTGAACATTGTGTGGGATATTCCTGCTCAGAAGCAGGGCTCAGGGGATTACTTTTCACAAGTAACATATTTTTCAGTCTAGAAGACGTCTAATAAATGTCTAATAAACGTCTAACGGTCCCTAGACGTCTGGGCTAAAATCGGTCTACCACTGGTCTAAATGAAAGTTTTAGACTAGCCGTTTCTAAATCTAAACTACATTGTACATTGATCAATGACTGTTAAAAATGTTTTAATCCAGCATTTGGCCACCATTTTTACAATTTACTGTTGTTTTATTTTGTATTTAATTATTAATGGATTAAATTGTACCGTATAGATTTGCGTTAATATAGACCGATTATAGACGGGCGAATTTCGTATGTGAACTTAAACGAGACGTCTATTGCTCAGTGGGTTACTATAATATTGGTTGTATTTTGTTCATTGAATATTACCAGAGTTGAGAAGGAGCAAGGATCCTTTGTTACCGTAATGTTAATGAAACGACGCTAAGCTAATGGCAGTTAACAATGCTACAGTATGTTTATTGTTCACCCGGCTATGAACTGAGACTTGATAAGTCATATTCCATAACACTGACTTAGATTACAACTGACACAAGTTGTAACCTCACTAAGATAAGTTAAGCTAACTAAGCGTACTAAGCTCACCATCAATATTAAAATACGCCAAACCATGTGTCATGTATCAAAGCTACATTTATGACCTTTGCAGCAAAAGAAAAAAAAACGCGTGGAAAATCAGTTCGTTTCGTGAGGTATGATTAAATACATTGACGGCACACCTGCCAAACAAATAACACTGAGCGGAGCGGGTGACCGGTCCAAGATGGGGGCCCCAAATCTCGTCAGCGCCAGTAGGGAGTAGCGTTCGATGCGGCGTCTATCTCTATATATGTCTATGCTGCTATGTACTGAGACCGCAAAGTGTGAGGGATTACTGCAGTATTTCATCACTTCATGTCACTTGATGCCACTTTCACTGTTTACTGAGTATCAGTAAATGAAAGAACTAAGAAAAACAAACTGAAATGATGAGATCAACACTGAAGATGGTTGCTGTGTTTCTGGCATATCACTTCGTCAGTTTGATTGGTTTGGTGTGTGACGTCAAACTTTAGCATTTGCTTTAAAGCAACACCAAGGAGTTTTCAGTATTAAAATATCACTGTCAATTTCACTTGAAGGGATGCTGTCCAGCTGTCACAGTCTCCCGTCGCTGTTAGCAAAAACCACAGAGAGTAACTTCAGCTTTGGTGGTGCCTTAGAGCTCACAGCTCACACATCAACAACAATGGAGTTATCCAACAGAGCTGCAGTGGACGTCACCGCAGAGGCGACTAAGAGGCTCAACAAAGCAACGACAGAAGAGAAAACGAAAACGAGACTGAGCCAACGGTCCGACATTGTCGTGAAACTGACTTTAGAGGGAAACTTTGAGCCAATAATTGTAAAAGTTCCCTGTGAAGTTTGAAAAGCGTTGTTGTCCGTGGCCTGCATAAGGAGTCTAAACAATTACCTGAGAAGTAAAAGCATTAATTGATCATCGTGCCAGTCGCGCGCATTAGTTGGTACGCAGCCTGATTTAAAGTTTCCCACTCCAGCTAAGTCTCACCTGCGCTGGGAAGCATACAGATTTGTTTATTGATGTGAGTATTTAATGCGAATACAAATCAGTGATCAGGAAAAAATATTAGTTTGTTCTAGTTGAATCTTGGTTGATTTTTATGAACAACCAGATGAAACAGAAAGCTGAAACAGCTTCAGTTGATTTATTGTTTTATTTAGCGATATGGATCACATTTACGGTATATAGTAGACAATTTTAACTTCAGGATGACGTTTCCAGGATGATCTTGATATTCTTTGATTTCCATGGTCTGTACTTTCATCGCTGGTGTACTCGACGGTTCATGGTCTGCGTTGGTTTCACACCTGCTTTCAGTCACTGATTGCTACACAGCTGCGTTAAATTGGTCACAGCAAATACACATTTTGTCCCATTTTAAATTTTTTTAACTGTAATTAATATTTAGACTCGGTTTGCTTTTGGCTTCTCTTTTGAACCTCTCTTGGTTTTTCTTTCCCACATCACCGGGTTTGTTTGTTTAACTGTTCCTTTTGGTGTTTTACACCTTCATGCGTTCTGATTTTGGTGTCTGTGTCCATCTCTTAATCCAGATTAGATAGGTTTGGTGTTTTGCCAATTGATACTTTGAGAAAAGGAGAAACCAACTCTGGAATAAGTAGAGAAAACCCTCCACAGTCAGCAAAGGAAGCAGTCAAGATCCGTCAGAGCGTTTACACGATGCTCTGAAAGAAAGATTAAATAAAGTTAGCAAAGTTTGTGCGTTTGTCCGACTGAAATCGTCGTTTTACGATGTGTATGAGCATCTTAGTGCGCCTGAAATGAAACAAAACCAAACTTCGCCCAGTCGGACGAACGCAACCAGGTACTGTGCTCGAAGACGAGCTAATTCCTGCATGCAAACGTTCAAACTGGACCTGGAACTCACCCTGCGCACGGTCCACATGTTCCCACCCTGAGGATTTGACCCGGAAGCACTGGAATAGAACCAGAGTGTACAGAATCAGTCCAATTCACTTTCTCTTTTTTTTTTAGGGCTGTAGTGATACACTAATCTTACAATACGATACACGATATTCGGCTCATGATACGATATATATCAATATTCGTCTTACAATACATTTACATCATTTTCTGAAAGATTTTAAAGGGACAAAGTGGTTTTGGTGACATCTTGTGAGTGTTCCAATGACTTTGTTTGAATTTATTGAACTGAAAGCATCGATTGCGTCAACAAAATGAATAAAAGATGTGTTGAGAAAAATAGTTTAATTTATTTAAACACTGCAAATTGTTGCTTGCTAGCTTTTAAAGGTGGGACACGGGGGTTTTGAAAGAAGCTTAGAATATCGATATTCGTGGCTGAAAAATCGATACTCTCTGGGGAAATAAAATATCGATATATATCGCAGAATCGATAAAATCGCTCAGCTCTATTTTTTTCCCCAACTTTCTTCTAAAGCTGATGTTGGATGCATCAGATTCATTCATTCACTGAAGTCTCTGAAAAACATTTCACATGTTTAGGCCTCAATCTATCGCTGTGCATTTATACAGTGATGTCTGCTGTTTGGATGCCCATCCCGATGGCCAAAGATTATTTTCTGTCTTCTCTCTTCTCTGTCTCCACCGCGCTCCGTCTCGATAAGTAGCAACGCTTTGACGCTTGAGGACACTTCAGCAACTTTCAGTCGAGATGAATCTATCTTTGAGATCTGGCAAGGTCTCCGCGGATGCGCGGCCGAGGGAGCAGGAGAGGGTGGTTATAGAGACGGGCCATTTGTAGCCGCTGTCTCGGAGATGCGCCTCCATTCCCGCTCTGCAACCAGAGGGGACAGCTCACTACATCATTCAGCCATTTGTTATTTCGTCTGAAGCAGAAGTCGGCTGAAGGGGACAAATGTCTGTCTCTTTTCCCCAGTAGCCTGAAGGTGAAACCCATTCATCACTTTCGCCGGGAGCCTGTTTGCTTTTGCGCGCATTCTTGCGAGGGGTCTGTTCATGCAGATGTCCACATCAATATGTGCGGATAAAACGCGAGGCTTATTCTTAAGCTATGAGGTGTCACAGGCTATTGTTTGGGGTGAGCGAACCAGATTGAATCCCTGAAACTCAGTTTGGTGTTTCATTGGCGTTAAACTAAACAATCCCAGCCTGTGGGCGAGTCTTTTTTTCAGCATCTGTGACAAAAGCGAGCTCCTTCTCCAGCCTTGATCTTTTAGCTTTCTCTATTTATCACCTTCTCATCTTTGTTGCCAGACTTGAAATCATTTTGATGTTTGCTGCATATCTCGCATCTTCATAGCGATGAGGGCCAGTGTTGTGAAATTTCTTCCTACCGTAGCGGAAAATTATAGCCTCATCTGTAATTTTTCCTACATTGTAACAATATCCTACCAGCACATACAGTCATGGAAAAAATTATTAGACCACCATTTTTTCTTCACTTTCTTGTTCATTTTAATACCTGGTACCACTAAACGTCATCATGTGACTAAAACAGACAGAAAAGAAAACACTGAATGCATAAAAGCAGTGTTTTTGGCAGTACAACGCCATAGCTATTGATGTAAAAACTTCAGTGATTTAGGTTATAATCAAGAAAACCATGGAAAATGGTAAGATATCAGCTGTTAAATAAAACTCTTATGAGCAATCTTTGTGGTTATCGTTATGTTTGTCCGAACAAATGTACCTTTAGTTGTACCAGGCATTAAAATGAACAAGAAACTGAAGAAAACAAGCCTGGTCTAATAATTTTTTCCATGACTGTATATATCTGCTCTCAGTATATTCAAAAATGAAATATTTAGCTTAAGGTTTTTGCACGAAATATGATGTAACTTTAAAAAGTAATTATGAGTCACTAATTTAATTACGCATTTTTCTCGCGTAATGTAACGGATTACAATTATGTTTGAGATTTATCGTCTTGCCAACGAATATACGACAAACCCTGTAAAGTAACCTCCTGAACAAGGTTTAATACAGCTGGAAAAGCACATTCACTCACACACAGGCATCATAAAGACGTGCATCTGATTTGTCTGTCAAACCTGTGCAATATACCGTATTTTCCGGACTATAAAGTGCACCTAAATAGAAGCCGCACCCACTAAAATTTAAACGAAATATGTATTTTGTCACATATACGCCGAAAAATAAGGCTGAAAAATAAGATATTTACATTGAAAGATTTTACCATAAGTGTTTATTCATATACCTGATTGTTTCTGAACAGAACCTGTAACACGGCAGTAAAAGTGCTGATCAAACAAAACAGAAAAGTCATTGATGGTTTTATTCATTTTCCTCCTGTACACTAAAACCAAGTTGCTTTATTTTACCTCCTCCTGTGTACTGAAACCCCCCCACACAGCAAAGACATCTGGAACGGACCCGCGAAATAGACCTGTATCGGGGTCCACTTGCACTCAGTGCCGGATCTGCTTTGGAGCCGGGCTGGCTCCACGCTGTGTCCGGTCCACATCTGGGATTAAAGCCTTACCTCCGCGCCGGGTCCGCTCAGAACCCTGAAATCCTCTGGGGAACCAACAAACGGACTGGACAAATTTATTAATCAGTTTGTCCAATAATAATAGGTATTGATGCTCACAAAGTGAACGTAGAGCAGCATAGCCAACATAGGCTAGTTAACAAAAAACAGAATAGCCTTTAACTACTTGGTTTGTTTTTGTTTTTTGTACTTCCTGCTAGAGCGCCCCCTGAGGGCTGAAGAAAATTTCATAGATATGTATAAGCCTCATGGTTTAAAGCGTGGGACAAAAGTAGCGGCTTATACTCCGGAAAATACGGTAAATACTGTGTATACAAAGTATTAAAAATACAAGAAACTAACCTTTTCTCTTCCGCAATAACGGTCAGGCAGCAGAATATTACGGCCTTCTGAAGTTGCTGCTTCCTACCCGAAGTTTGACTCGGGTAGGAAGTTAATATGAGTAGGAAGATATTTCACAACACCAAACTGAAGCCGAAACCGGGTCGGGGCTCGCCTTCACCCGCCAGTCGTGGACGTTTGTTGGCTCTGCGTAGCTGCAAGCGACAGAATACTAATTTGCAAGTTTCTGGTGATCCACGTTTCTGCTGTTTGTGTGCCAGTTATTAAAAGCCAAGGGAAAGGTTAGAATAAATGCCACTCAGCTGGCGCGTGGCCGGAGGCTCCGTAAATTACGAGGAGGAATCATTTAACTTTACGACTCTCGCCCCACTTCATCCCCAACAACTTTCCGCGCAGCTTCAAGTGACGCCTTTACCTCCTACCGCAGAATTAGAATTAAAAGCGTGAAACCTCCAGCCCTGCTCTGCACCTGAGTCTGACAAATTGAAAGTTTCTTCTGAATTTCCTCCCTCCCTCCTCACCTACAGCGTCGTCCCTCAGAGACTTCCCCCCCCTCCCCCCCCTCCCTTGTCACCACTCCGCTCAGACACCTCGTCGCAGAGGTCGCACACCTGTCGCCCGCCGTAAACGGGGCCATGAATAATTCACTAACTCGGTCCTGGTTGACTGCAACAGCTGATGGTCTCTCCGTGACGAGCGGAGATTCATCCAAAGAGCCGCGTGATAATCCTCGGCTGGAAATCGCACTAATGAGAAGCGCCTCTCCGGATAGTCTGAGGACCCGCTCAGAGGCGGACTGCGCGTCCTTGACCTCTGGAGCTGGTTTGAGATGCCCGTCTGTAGCGGTGTGAGAAAGCTCTGCCAAACCAAGGGCTTGCACTTCTTATTTATTTTTAACTCGCAGCCTTGAAAAAAAAGCTGCATGGCTCACCTTTATCAGGGCTAAGTTTAAAAGAGGAAGAGAAACAAACAAATGAGCGTTTCTCTCTCTGTGTCTTCTGCGTTTCCGTCCTCTCCTCTCGGAGGTTTCAGCCCACAGAAGACGCCGTAACAAAGTCCCGGTGTGTTAGAGAGAAATACCAGAGGTGAGGGTTAGGGATAGGGGCTAGGGCTAGGGTTAGGGGTTAGGGTTAGGGTTAGGTTTAGTGGTTAGGGTTAAGGGTTAAGGGCTAGGGTTAGGGGTTAGGGCTAGGGTTAGGGTTAGTGGTTAGGGTTAGGGTTAGGGGCTATGGATAGTGGTTAGGGCTAGGGTTAGGGGTTAGGGCTAGGGTTAGGGTTAGGGGTTAGGGTTAGGGCTAGAGTTAGGGGCTAGGGTTAGAGGCTAGGGCTAGGGCTAGGGCTAGGGGGTAGGGTTAGGGTTAGGGTTAGTTTAGGGTTAGGGCTAGGGTTAGGTTTAGGGCTAGGGTTAGGGGCTAGGGTTAGGGCTAGGGTTAGGGGCTAGGGCTAGGGTTAGGGCTAGGGTTCGAGGCTAGGGCTAGGGTTAGGGGGTAGGGTTAGGGTTAGGGTTAGGGTTAGTGGGTTAGGGGTTAAGGGTTAGGGCTAGGGTTAGGGGTTAGGGCTAGGGTTAGGGGTTAGGGTTAGGGTTAGGGTTAGGGTTAGGGGCTAGGGATAGGGGTTAGGGCTAGGGCTAGGGTTAGTGGTTAGGGCTAGGGTTAGGGGTTAGGGCTAGGGTTAGGGTTAGGGGTTAGGGTTAGGGCTAGAGTTAGGGGCTAGGGTTAGAGGCTAGGGCTAGGGTTAGAGGCTAGGGCTAGGGTTAGGGGGTAGGGTTAGTGGTTAGGGGTTAGGGCTAGGGTTAGGGGCTAGGGTTAGGTTTAGGGCTAGGGTTAGGGGCTAGGGTTAGGGCTAGGGTTAGGGGCTAGGGCTAGGGTTAGGGCTAGGGTTCGAGGCTAGGGCTAGGGTTAGAGGGTAGGGTTAGGGTTAAGGTTAGGGTTAGGGTTAGGGTTAGGGTTAGGGCTAGGGTTAGGGGTTAGGGCTAGGGTTAGGGGTTAGGGCTAGGGTTAGGGGTTAGGGTTAGTGGTTAGGGTTAGGGTTAGGGGCTAGGGATAGGGGTTAGGGCTAGGGCTAGGGTTAGTGGTTAGGGCTAGGGTTAGGGGTTAGGGTTAGGGGTTAGGGTTAGGGCTAGAGTTAGGGGCTAGGGTTAGAGGCTAGGGCTAGGGTTAGAGGCTAGGGTTAGGGGGTAGGGTTAGTGGTTAGGGGTTAGGGCTAGGGTTAGGGGCTAGGGTTAGGTTTAGGGCTAGGGCTAGGGTTAGGGGCTAGGGTTAGGGCTAGGGTTAGGGGCTAGGGTTAGGGGTTAGGGTTAGGGGCTAGGGCTAGGGTTAGGCGTTAGGGGTTAGGGTTAGTGGTCAGGGCTAGCGTTAGGGGCTAGGGCTTGGGTTAGGGGTTAGGGTTAGAGGTTAGGGTTAGGTTTAGGGTTAGGGCTAGGGCTAGGGTTAGGTTTAGGGCTAGGGTTAGGGGCTAGGGTTAGGGGCTAGGGTTAGGGGTTTGGGCTAGGGTTAGGGGCTAGGGCTAGGGTTAGGGGTTAGGGTTAGAGGTTAGGGTTAGGTTAAGGGTTAGGGCTAGGGCTAGGGTTAGGTTTAGGGCTAGGGTTAGGGGCTAGGGTTAGGGGCTAGGGTTAGGGGTTTGGGCTAGGGTTAGGGGCTAGGGCTAGGGTTAGGCGTTAGGGGTTAGGGTTAGTGGTCAGGGCTAGCGTTACGGGCTAGGGCTAGGGTTAGGGGCTAGGGCTAGGGTTAGGGGTTAGGGTTAGTGGTTAGGGTTAGTGGTTAGGGTTAGGGTTAGAGGTTAGGGTTAGGGTTCGGGGCTAGGGTTAGGTTTAGGGCTAGGGTTAGCGGCTAGGGCTAGAGTTAGGCGTTAGGGGTTAGGGTTAGTGGTTAGGGCTAGGGGTAGGTTTAGGGTTAGGGGCTAGGGCTAGGGTTAGGGGTTAGGGCTAGGTTTAGGGTTAGGGCTAGGGTTAGGGGCTAGGGCTAGGGTTAGGGGTTAGGGGTTAAGGGTAGGGTTAAGGCAATCACTCCAGCTTTCTTGCTGGAGTGATTGGTTTTTGCTTCTTATCGCCAGGCCAGCAGGTGTCCCAGATGTGTGCGAGCGTGGCGCTCACTGGGGACTCACAATTACAGCGCACGGGCCACAGGCTCACCTGCGAACAATATATACAACTGCCGCCCCTCACCCTCCAACCCCCCGTCCCTCTGCAGCCCTTTTTCCCACTCTTTTTTCCGCCGGCCAGTTCCTTCTCAGGAATCCTGTTATGGCTCTGCTCCACCAAACACCTGCACGGGCCCTGATAAGAATCCTTATCTGCTTATTCCCATGTCTCCTCTCTGCTCTCCGCCGGAGCAGGAGGGCCCTGCAGCGGCGGTGGAGGGGGAAATCACGCCACAATCCGGTGGCCACATTGACTGTTTGCTTTTTTTTTCAGCCGTATTATCCCAATCATGTTGGAGTAGGTTTGGAAGCTCAAGGAAGTAGGTGGCTGCTTCAGCTGAACAGGGCGTTAAATCCTTCTCTGTGGTGGAGTTGCCCTATTTAAAAACCTGCCAGCTTGTCGAGATCGGGTGTGCCGCCCCGCAATCCGCAATATAAAAATCATCCCTTTGTGCCGTTCCTCCCATCGTTATAATTAAGCGTGAGGAACGAGAGGAGACATCTGCATGCCGGCTCTTTGAGAGGAGGAAGGAGACAACAAAAGGCAGAGCAGCTTCTCACAAAGCTTTTCCAATTTGCAGCTTGCAGCTGTTTTTTCCTTCAGGCAGCTTGTCCTCTCTCAGCCTTGAAGTGGTTCACAATCCGGTAACCGGTTTGTCAGCCACCGCCGGTTGGAGGCTCACGTCTCGTACGCGATGACAATTTTCCTCCTTTTGCAGGAATTTGTCGACCGTGCCCGGAGCCCAGTCCTCTCTTTTATCAGCAGGAATTAAGACGCGATGAGAGACGGATCATTATGGGGAGCAGAGGGTCAGCGGGCATCAGCGTTTCCTGCATCTACTGCATATTTTCTATACAATCAATTGATTATTGTATGTTTCCTTGCGTTTTCCCGCCATCGCGTCACCTCTGCTCGGCTGCATATGCTGCACGGGACTGGAAACCAAATGAGTCTAATAGATCCGCGAGGCATGGCACTGCGACCTGTAAATTAAGTCCCGCAGATGTGCTTCTGTAGATTAATCTTCCCGCTCATGAGCAATTATTCTGGCACTGATGCTGAGGCATGAGGCTAATTTGAAACAATTACAGCCCAGGTTGGGCAAAATTAACTGGTTCAACTCCCGAGGCTGCTGCTGCTGATTGAGAGCGAGGACATTTTGAAAAACGCTGTACTGTTTTTTTAACATCAGCACATCCTTCAATAAAGCTGCGTCCAGTTTACAATCATTCCCCACGTGTGGGGATTTTGTACATAATGTAGAGAAAATGAATTATCAGTAAGTTTGTGCTGTGGTGGTGTTTTCTCGTATTAACCTATCTTCATTACAGAGAGTGAGTCAATTTACAGTCATGGAAAAAATTATTAGACCACCATTTTTTCTTTACTTTCTTGTTCATTTTAATACCTGGTACCACTAAACGTCATCATGTGACTAAAACAGACAGAAAAGAAAACGCTGAATGCATAAAAGCAGTGTTTTTGGCAGTACAACGCCATAAATATTGATGTAAAAACTTAAGTGATTTAGGTTATAATCAAGAAAACCATGGAAAATGGTAAGATATCAGCTCTTAAATAAAACTCTTATGAGCAATCTTTGTGGTTATCGTTATGTTTGTCCAAACAAATGTACCTTTAGTTGTACCAGGCATTAAAATGAACAAGAAACTGAAGAAAACAAGCCTGGTCTAATAATTTTTTCCATGACTGTATGTATCTGAGTGCTGAGCTCAACCTGTGCTGTAACTAGAGCTGCCTGTCAGCCATATAATGTGTAATTGATGCTTTCAGTTCAATTAATTCCAACAAAGTCATTGAAACACTCACAAGATGTCACCAAAATCACTTTGTCTCTTTAAAATCCTTCGGAAAATGATGTAAATGTATTATATGAATATCGATATATATCGTATCGTGAGCCGAATATCGTGTATCGTATCGCAAGATTAGTGTAGCTGTAACCCTTGTTTAACTTTCATTTCTGTTTCTCAAATACTTCATGAGCAGAGTGAGTAAAAAAAAAAACAACATTTTTTGGCCCTGCAGCCAGGACTTAAAAAGAACAGGAAAGCTTTGTCTTTTTATAGTTTCTATTAAGAGTTTTAATTGACTGTAGACACACGCCTGAAAGCAGAATTTAAATTGGACGTATTATAAGGAAACCCGGGAAGAGGGAATGAGTTAAAAATAAATGAACGGATTCAGCCGATCGGCGGGCCATTTGATGGCGAAAAAAGAAAATCTGCTCCGAAGGGCAATTTACAGGAATGCGACTTGTTTTCCGCAGAAGTGCTTTTACATAACAATGTATGTAATAGCACGCGTGTAATGTGCAGTACAGTTCTTACTGCAAGCAGTTTGCTTTTCTCATTTGCATAAGTAAAGGGAAGGTTGTTGCCTGCAATACCTACAAATTTCCCACCGTTTGCGGATGTGCACGTATCATTAACTGTGGGGGGGGGGGGTTCTGATTGGTGTGTGTTTTCATGCAGCGCCGGGTCGGGGAGGATCTCAGGAGAAGATCCCTGCACTGCGTTTAATTACGACTTCATTTCCATTCTACATCTTCATCTTCCGTCCTCTTGCAGCAGCCTCGTAGCCATTATTGTGTCTGAGCAAATGTTTTTTTTTGTTTTTATCTCCGGCTCCTCTCATCTCATCAGCTGAGGAGTTAAAATTAGAAAGCAACCTCTGTCTAGTGCTTATTCCCCCCCCCCCCCCCCCCCACTCCCTGTACGTCTCATCCTCCTCCTTCAAACATCTGGCCTCTGCGGCTCACCCACCATATCTAATCAATTTATAATGAGCTGTCAAAGTCGGCATGACGACTCTGTGATGCTTGGTTGACCAGCCTGATATTTATTCGTGTAAAAAAAAACCATGTTGTACTTAGTGCCACTTACGCAAATGACTCAATTTGCTGCGGAAATGAACCTCGTCTGAGTTCCTGTCAATCCGGCTGCAAGTTTCTTTTCCCGTATGTGTGGGAGCGGCTCAACTCTGAATTAGTTTGTCGGTCGTTTTATTTATTTATTTATTTTTTTGACATTAAGAGACGGCGGCGCCTATATCTCCTGTCAGGCAGATGTTAAGGTTGTTTGTCATAACAACCTTATGAGGCCAGAACTTAGCTTTAGTGGCCGGATCTTAGCTTTAATGGCCAGAACTTAGCTTTAGCGGCCAGAACTTAGCTTTAGTGGCCTGATCTTAGCTTTAATGTCCAGAACTTAGCTTTAGTGGCCGGATCTTAGCTTTAGTGACCAGATCTTAGCTTTAGTGGCCGGATCTTAGCTTTAATGGCCAGAACTTAGCTTTAGCGGCCAGAACTTAGCTTTAGTGGCCAGAGCTTAGCTTTAATGGCCAGAAGTTAGCTTTAGTGGTCGGAACTCAGCTTTAGTGGCCGGATCTTAGCTTTAGTGGTCAGATCTTAGCTTTAATGGCCAGATCTTAGCTTTAGTGGCCAGATCTTAGCTTTAGTGGCCAGAACTTAGCTTTAGTGGCCGGATCTTAGCTTTAGTGGTCAGATCTTAGCTTTAATGGCCAGATCTTAGCTTTAGTGGCCAGATCTTAGCTTTAGTGGCCAGATCTTAGCTTTAGTGGCCAGATCTTAGCTTTAGTGGCCAGATCTTAGCTTTAGTGGCCAGAACTTAGCTTTAGTGGCCAGATCTTAGCTTTAGTGGCCAGATCTTAGCTTTAGTGGCCAGAACTTAGCTTTAGTGGCCAGATCTTAGCTTTAGTGGCCGGATCTTAGCTTTAGTGGCCAGATCTTAGCTTTAGTGGCCGGATCTTAGCTTTAGTAGCCAGATCTTAGCTTTAGTGGCCGGATCTTAGCTTTAGTGGCCAGATCTTTGCTTTAGTCGCCTGAACTTAGCTTTAGTGCTATTCTATATTTTTAACTCTGAGGGAAATCAGAATGCTTTTTTGACATTGCAGCAGTTTTTGTGGTATATTTGTGTTAAAGGTCAGACAGTCACCTCGTGAAGGACGGCTGCTGCAGCAGAGCGATGACTGGCCCGTGGCAGCATCTGCATAGATTAATGGTTTTTTTTTCCCCCCCCTCTTCTCCTCTAGTCCTCCTTTTTCCTGTCGGCCATCAGGAATCAGTAGCATCTCTGTTGCCCGCCCGTGGCCAGCTGCCTGGTGGGGCTTTCACAGCGGGGAAGCCGAGCAATTTGTTTCTGGATGGCTCCGGGCTTATCATCGCTGCTTGACAGATGGGCCTCGCCTCTGCTCAGGTCGGGTTCGGCTGCGGCGCGCCGCTCACCGCTCGCCTGACAGAACTCATTACAGGCGCTCCCCGGGAGGGGAAGCATCTCCGCGAGGTCCCGTCACAGATCCTGCACCGCGCACCGCCGAGTCGCAGGGCCGAACGATTCTGGCGAAAGACTCGGTTTAGTTTCAGGTAAAACCGGGGAGTTATTTCAGACTACGTCAAAAACGATGACTCGACGATCTAATTGTCAGGAAAAGGGGGATGATTAAGATCCGTCTGTGCACATGTTGTCATGTTGTCTAACCTTTGAGTCGCTGCTAATGTCGCTGATAAATGTTAAAGCGCCTTTAAACCCAGCGTCACATAATGTTTTATTTATTGATCATCAATCAGTCAGACTCCACTGGAGAGAGGCAAAAACATAAATCTTCTGCAGAACTGAAGCCGATCATGGATGTTCTCGGTCTGTGCTGTGTGCTGTGGGAACAGAGAGCCGCGAGCTCAGTTTTAGCGTTTGACTTTGAAGATTTCCTCCAAAGTTACGTGTTTGAAAAAAAAAAAAGGAAAAGAAAAGAAAAAAGATAGTCATGAAGTCATCTTCCTTGCTGAGAGTGCCCCCATTTTCAGTCATGGGTCAAACTGTGCTTAGCCTTGCATATAATCAGGCCACATGGAGCAGCCTGGCGGATTCTGAAATCCGTGGAAAAGAAGGAGAAAGAAGGGCAAAACTACATATGGGAGATTTTTATTTTTTCAAAAAGGAAAAGATTATCTTAAAATAGTGCTGCAGAACAGAAGTGGCCATGCTGGGATTAAATCTAATCCCCTAGAAGAATTCTTCAAAAGCTTATTAGACACCAACTCAAGTGTCTCTGCATGAAATATCCACGATGTGGGTTTTTTTTTTTTTTTATTAGATCTCTTTTAGCTCCTAATCTGCCACGCGGATATACACACTGATGAGGAAGAGAAACTCGTTAGCGTTCTGATGGATTACAGCCAGACACCTGACTGTTTGACACGAGGTGGGCCCGTGCGCACGGCGAGCGCGTGCACGGCAGGTCTGCACCCACGGACGTCAACGGATCAGCCGACTCAGCAGGCGGAGTGACCCAGAAAAAGAAAAAGAGCAAAAAATGTAATTCAAACAACTTGAAAAGGCTGGAGGTATGGAAAGCAAATGAGAGAGAGGAAGGGGGGGGGGGGTAAATTAGAGGGTTCTTTGTGAAGAAATTAAACGGCATGGCAATATGAAGGGTTGAGGGGGAAAAAAAAGGAAAATGGTTTTTCAGATGAGGCTTTAAAATTCACCCAGCTGCGTTTTAACGTGACGGCTCCAGTCACATTTAAATTCAAACTCCAGTTAACAGATCGCCATGTTGCTCAGAAGCGAGGGTGGAATGGTTGCGGATGGAGGAATAAAAGGCATCAGTATGTAATTAAGTGATTGTGGTTAATGTTTCTGTCGTCACTATAATAGTTCCCAGAGTGGCCTTCACACCACCTGCTGATCAAACAGAAGCTAACTGGCTAAGAGGCACTTTCACTCTTAGTGGAGTACATTCAGACATCACGCGGCAGCTTAATGTAATTCTGCACTCTCAAATGACCATGAAAATAACCAAACCCTTTCAGGACTGTACGAGCTAATATCCTCTGAGGACCAGCTCCTAATCAAGGCCTGGCAGGAGGGCTTACCAGTAATCCCAGACACAGTTACCGGACCAATATCTCCAGGAGGACGTTCGCAGTTGGCGAGCAATAGCACACTACGGCTAATACAGCATGAAATACTCCACAGAGCGCTTCGTTTCCAACACAAAAACGAACGGCGTAGCTCTCTGCAGCACACCAGTGATGCTTATCTCCATCCAACCTGCTTCTGTCTCCCAGCTGATCGTTTCTGGACAGAAGTTTTTAACAAAATATCAAATATCTCAGCGGCATTCCAGCGTCTCCGTTCTCTGTATTTGGATGGAGATCTGCCATCATTAAACCAACCAACACAAACGAATCACCTAACTGTCACCAGGAAACCCATCTTTCAAATCTGGGGAAAAAAAAAATAATAATAATAATAAAGACACCATAAACTTCATCCAGTGGCTTAACCTCCTCAAAGATGTATATCCAGGGAACGAATGACATTCCAACATGGACCGGTCCTTTTTGAAAACGTCCTGATTGTCCTTATGATCACATTAAATGAAAGGAATATTCTGGAGTTTATTACAGTGATCCCTTATTTTTCACGGTTAACGGGGACCGCCGCTCACCCCCATCCGCGAAAATCAAAATCCGCGAACAGGAGCTGGAGCCCCCCAAGCCTAAATAATGTGTTTAAAATATGTTTAAAAACCCGAAAAAAGTAGCGAGGCACTGCAGCAAAACAAGACAAAGGCTCAACTGTGGTCTTTCTGTTACCCTCACAGCCTCTGGTCTCTGAACCGTAGTAAAGAAACCGCTGGTATTGTGCTATTTTTGGCTCGTAATTAGTGGCTAACACGCTAACAACAGCAAAACAAAAAGTCCGGTTTTCTCTGCAGGGAACTTGTAACATCACACAGGTTGTATTGTTGGGCTCCTGTCAGTTAACAGAGAATGTAAATCTATACACGCTGGGCTGCTGTTTATGCTCACTACGCTTTTCATCTAACCCCGTTTTCATTCTGCCGTCCCACAACACACACACTACATTACCCATAAGGCCATCTTCTTAAAGGGGCCAGGCTGGCTCACAACATTTCTTCGCTGTGAGAGAAGGCGCACAACATCCTTTGATGTCTCCGCGATTTTTTCTTAATTTTTTATTATATTATATATTTCTGAAAAAACTTAAAGCGCAAATTAGCAGGGGATCACTGTAGATGGTAAGGAGTGTAGACGTCCGTTAGGTAGCCAATGAATTGAAGCAGTTTTTTAGTTAGAACGGACTGGTGTTAGCACAGGGGGCAGCTGCGGCTACATAAAACACCATTTCACGCCTCTGATGAGGCTCAAAAATATTGTTCCACTTAAGTGATAATGTGACTACGGTCCCCACAAACCCCACAAACCAGCTTGTGTACTCGTGTACAGAAAGTGTGTAAAAAGGACTTTTTGCGCAGGTGTCTCCATCCAGCTGCTGCTATTTTGTCATAAGTCCGTACAATTCAACTACCAATGTCGTACAAATGACTTTCATTAGAAATGAAACAAAGGAGACTTCATGGCTTCTAAAATGCGCCTATTTTGTCATAAACATAAAGGTACCAATCCACTGCTATGTACACTTTTTGTACACATACAAAGTTAAAATGTTTGTCTGGAGGGACTCTACTCACACAAACGCCTCAGCATAATGTCATTTTTGAGACCCGTGAAAAGGTTAAAATAGCTATTTATTTTGATGTAAGTGCCTCCATTGCCCCCGTGCTAACTTTAATTACCATTTTGCTGCAAACACATATCTGACTCAAAAGTGCTTCGATTTCCATCGTTTTGATCCCAAACAAAAATGTTCATTCTTACCATCTAATAATAATGGACCTGGGTTAGTTTTAAGTTCAGAAGATCCCAGGTGCAACACATGGCTGATAGCCATCAGTTTCAGGATAATAACAATGTTTGAATATCAGGTATTATCTGAGGAATCTTAGCTGAGGCACCTGTTCCTTTGTTCTTTATCATCTTTTCCCTGTTGTTTCGGGTTTAACATCATTGTGCTTTAAATTCTGAAGTAACGATTCAAGCTGCACCTGAGAATGAAACCAGTGCTGTGCATCATGGGTTGGTTCATGCCGTTGTTGTTGCTGCAATGTAATGTAACAAAAAAAAAAAAGAAAGAAACTTCCAGTCCATCTGGATAGAGTTGTAATTGTTGGCTCTTCCGGCGCTGTCAGATCCAGTCCCATCAGCCTGTGGTCTGAGGCGGGGGAGCGCCCACTGGGAAGGCTGCAGGAAGGCTTGGGGATGCAGCTGTGTGGCAAATGTGCGAAGGGAAACACTGTGTGAATTGACATGAGCGTGCACGTCAGAGCTTGACTCTGAAATATCTCTCTCTCCCATGTAAAGGACTGTGCTAATAATCATCAAAAGGGAGGTTATTACACGAGAATCAACCACACGGCGCAAGGTAATGAGCACGTGCTCATCGCTTCACCGGTTAGCCTCCCCCCTCTTGGATGTTTCTGCTTAACGCATTTAAGTTTAGATGTATAGATACTCATTATCACAGCTGGATAATCAGATCAGAAGTGTCACGATGAAAGGTCAAGAGTTGACAGTCCAGCTGTTAAACAGCAGGCGGTGGGAGCTGAGATGTCCAACATTCAGCAGGAACCTCAAAGACATCATCTAATGAAAAAAGCTATTAGGCCGGCAGAGGAATTACAGTGGAAGGACTGGAGGGTTCACTGGTTAATTCTTTAATGGCAGTGTGATGGGTTTTGTGCGCTGGAATCCATTACTCTGTCAGACGAGCACGTTGAAAATAACTGTTTGAATTCCAGATGATGAGGGTCTCGCTGACAGTCCAGCTGTTACCGAGCGGGCAGCGGCGGCGGAGCATCAAAGACGCGTTGCACGCTTCGCAATCATCCGCGGGATTCACTGAAGACTTCGTACGAACAAAATAGCTCCAACTCCACTGATGCAAAGTCATTTGTCTCTGCAAGGGTGAATCGTAAAATCAGAGAACGAACTCTTAAAATATTCCCAGCATTTCATCATGTTTTCTCCTTTTTCTTCTCCATCCAGCTTCATGGGACCGCGCACAATGCAAGTCATTGTTTTCGTCTTCATCTTACCTCTCTTTTGTGCTCGTTAAAAGACTTGTAGCCTTAAAGAAATGGTGCTCTTCGGCCTCTTTGGGCTGCAGTTAAGACCAAAGACAGTTTTTATGGCGCATAGATAAGTGATCTAGTCAGATTGAGAAGGGTTCATCTGACGCAACAGCTTATTTTGACTAATTCATCTTGGGTGAGTTGGCATCCAGGCGGGAGGAGGAGATGGAGATGCAGCTATCACACATTTTAACAGTGGGTCACAAAAAGACAGATTTCTCTCCTTTCCTTCCTCCTCAGCAGCAGAGATAAGCGAGTTTGTCAGAAATCAACGGGAGCACGGGAGTAATGACATAAGAATTACGATAAAATCACTGGAGGGTTAAAGGCCTGACTCGGAGGTATCTGAGGAGGGGGGGGTGGGCTCGGCTTGTTTGCTCGCGTACAGTGGAATTCGTTATTTTCTGCAAAGAGCATGTAGAAAATAATTGAAAAATCAATGTTTGAAATCCTCGGCTCAGATGCACCGCGCAAACATGCTCACGTCTGAGTAGATGCAATGTGACGGTTGCTGTTGTGTAACCAAGCCCAGTGAGTCATGAGCGGGAGGAATGTGTTGTTGTGATGGGTGGAGGAGGAGGAGGAGGAGGAGGAGGAGGAGGAGGAGGCCAGCCTGGGGAAGAGCGGGCAGATACAGTCAGATCCGCTAGCAAAGTCATCCGGGAGAGGGAGGACGAGCCTGGACGTTTGGTTTAGGGCCTCGCCTCAACCTTCGGCGGTCGTCTGGACGCTGGACCACAAGCGAGGCGTGAATAAATCCTGAGCCTTGATGCAGACATAACTCTGGTCAGAAAGAGCATATGTTCACGCAACCGCATATGTGCAGGGGCGCACAACACATGAAAATCTCCGGGAACGGTGATGGGAGGAGGCATGCAGAAGTCTGAAATAACAAATCCACCCTCCACGCAGACATGCGAGGAATGTGCTCCAGTTTACTTTAAATTCTGGCCCCATTAGATTCACGCACGATGTTTGCCAAGTGTAAAAGTATACCTTGTTTAATTTCTGCGCGCGCGGGTGTGAATGTGTGTGTGTGTGTGTATTGACTTACTCCCCTCCCCGGGAGCTATTTGTTTGCAGAGACGTGTCCACTGCATTGCTTGTATGATACTCCCCGAGCACTCACACTGTCGTACACGCCTGGATTCAGGCGGCGTTATCATCCAAAGAGGCAAACAGCCAGCGCCTGATTTAATAAGCTGCCTGGGGAGCCGCGGGAAGGTGGGAAAGCACTATCAGCTGATAACCGTCCTCCCTGCAAGCCCATCTTTTTCCTCTGATAGCCCTGCCAAGGGAAGGCTCGGCGTCTCCTCGCGTGTCGTGTGAAAGTGCACGCCGTGCGTGGGAGCGATCCCCCGCCGGCGGCTGCCCACGTGTCTGTAGGCTGCATCCGTGCTGCGCGGCATCACTCCGGGTACGAGACAGACGGCCCACGCATGGCCAAGGCAGGCCTGATCCCGACGCTGAGAAGCATATGCTCAGAGCGTCGGGATTTGTTTGTTTTTTTGCAGCTTCCCCACACTGTAAAAAGAAAAATCATTAAAAAAAAAACGGTAATTTTCTGGCAGCTGGGGCGCCAGAAAAATACAGTGAAATAACAGAAAATTACTTTCTCATAAAAATTAGGGCTGGGCAAGTTAACGCATTAATTTATTAACGCCAACATTTATTTTACTGCGCGTTATTGCTCACATGCTTTTGTTTTGAAAAGTCTGTTACTGGCTGCTGCGGAACCGGAAGATAATTGGCAGCAAACACGGGGAAAAGCTAAAACAGACATGGAGAACAGTAAAAATTTCAGTGAACTTTACAGTTCAGGTCAGGTCGCAATATTAACAATTCTGTCTGAAAAAAATAAACTTTCAAACCCCTTTGTTCAAGACGATCGCGTCATTCCTCTATTTTCCATCAGATCTGCTCCATGTGTTCACTGTCCTGCTGTTCTCTAGCTGGTTACTGCAGTTTGGCTCCATCTAGTGGAACAGGTTTGTAATGACAACAGAAAGTCTATTCCTTGATTTTAAAACAAAGCCATTTCTGGGTCACGTAAACCAGACAATTAAATATAAAAAACAAATTCAGTCCCATGGCCTGTTGGCTAAAATTGAAATATAAAAAAACAGGCATTTTTTTGTGTTAGATTCAAAAACAGAGGGAAAAAAAGGAAAAAAGTCACTTTTTAATTTCTTACATTTTTGATAGACAATTGAAAATGGAAAAAACAAAAAACAAATGATACACAGATAATTACGAATTGTTAAAGTTACAGAACTTTAACATGGACATTTTCATTTTAAAGTTCTCCCAGACGGAGGATTCAACAGAAACAAGGTTATTTGTAACAACTGACAAGTTGAACTCCCCGTTAAAAGTTTCTGCTGTTACCTCAGAAATTACCTGTTTTAATGTTCTGATTGTGGCTCAGGATTTTGTTGGTAGACATTTTTTTATTTTTCATAACAAAAACTGGGTGACATTAATGCCCTGGCAGTGGCAATAAGCTTTATTTTATTTTACATTTTTTTAAGATGAGATTTACACTGAATATGTGTTACTGACAAGTGCTGATGTTAAAAGTGTTTGAACAACAAATATTATGGCTCTTTAGTTCATATGGCAGCAGAACATTTAAATAAAAGTGACCTTTACACTACTTTTGAATTCATTATTTGATTTTCCGTATACAATGTAATTAATCGTGATTAATCAGGGAAATTATGCGATTAATCGTGATTAAAATTTTTAATCGCCCTAATAAAAATACTTTTTTTTTCCATAATTAAAATACAGTTTGTAGTTTTAATTTTAACAAGATTTTGCCTTATTTTTAGGTTGATTTTAGCATTTAATTAGAAACATTTTCACATTTTAAAACAATTAAATTTCCTAGAAATATGTTAAGTAAATGCTGTATTATGAATAATGCTTAGATTTACAGAAATGTGCTGTTATTAATTGGTTTCAATGACATTATTTCATGTAAAGAAGTTGTATAATAATTTGTGTTTGATGTAATATCATGTCAAAAAACTGTTGAAAAACTAGATATTGGGTTTAAAATTGCTACAATTTTAAGGACTATAGCATTTGCATTGTAGTGGATCCCAGTCTACAACCTGACAGAGCCATGGAACTAGCAAAAGTAGTATTTTGTCAACTTCCTGCTTTTGCACAGCATAAGTTTTGTTTTACACACTTTATTAAACAAAATTCACAGGCACACATTCGAACACAGACAGACTTAACTCAGGGTGACACAAATTAACATGTTAAATGTAAGAGGTCTGAATCAACAGGGGGTCAAACCAGCAACAGACTTTACATGGCAGCATTAAATCAAATAGCTAAGAAATAAACACAGATAAGCACCAAACAACCACGGCTGCAAAGGATGCTGGGAAACGACCCAAAAGGACCTGCCAGATCACTAGCAGTTTTACAGTTTATTCCCTGAAATAACAGACTAATATTTGTGAAATTACGATATATTTGTGAATGTATTTTAACAATAAATATATGTGTTTTTTTTGTAAAAGAACAGAAATATTGTGTGTTTTCACAGTTACAGATATTTAATGTTATTTCACATTTGACATGTAAAATCACAGACTATTTTTGCAAATTAAATGGTATTTTAAAAATACAGAAAAAAATCTGTAAAATAGACAGTAAAATTCTGTTATATTACAATAATACCAATTTTTTACAGTGTACCCTGTAACCATAATACACACACACACACACACACGTTTTGCATCACGGCTAGCAATTCTGCTAAGTCTGAGAAAGTCATGGCCCGGTGTGCTGACAGCTTCCCCATCTTCCTCTCTGCTCTGAGGCTCATTCATCAGGAGCATCATCATACCATAATCTTGACAGCAGTTTGAAGGAGGGAAAAATGCTCTGCTGAGATCCCTCAACAAACAAGCAAGCAAAAAAATAAATAAAAAATACTCTACAAAATTTTGCAGAGCAACCGCGGCACTTTATTTTGACAGCTTCTGTTAGTTTATTGTTTGTGACAGCTTTGTAGCCATCTTTGAGCAGTCTGGCTGCACCCTGAGCGGAATAACTTTTTATTTCATAAAGACTCGTCTTTATGAGTAATGTGTCTCGAGTCAGTGCTGAGTGAGTTTATATAACCGGGCAAAAACTGTAAAAAATAAATGAAAGGAACTGTAGACTCCTGGTAAAAATATGAACATTACAGAAAGTAGAAAAAGGCCTTACATTAAAGACGGATTATTATTATTCACATTTGAAGATGGACTTAACATCACAAAGCAAATTTCAGTCTTCAAAGTAGAGATCTTCGGAACAACCCAAAAACCCCAAGGTTCTGACCCGACCCGAATCGGATCTCGGACTCAGTCCCCCATCACCTGTCCCCTTCCATCCAATAGGCTGCGAAATGTCAAGTTTTATTCAACTCCAGACAACATTTAACATGAGCAACTATGGGCTGGATTGTCTCGGTTCTATCTAAACTAAAGAATCGGGTTGGGTCGGTTCCGGGTCCAAATATTGCGGGTCTATTCGGGTCCATGAAAGTGGACCTGTGAAGACCTCTACTCTGGGATACCAACTAACATGCTGACCAGCAGTTTGATCCTCTGACCGGTGTAGGCTATTTGCGTTAGCAGTTGCTACAAATAGCATATCCATCCACAAAGAAAATAATGACATGGATTTATTGTTGTTTATATCACGTAGAAGACAACATTTAGGTCCGTTTAGGTTCGCGAGTTTGGCGAACGAGACATCAGAAGGCATGTGAGAGATGAGCACCTCTTAGTCCTTCAACAGACCTTTAAGCATGATGGAATGATGAGAATAAACCATGTGGAGAGGTGAGAGTGAGCAAAAAAAAAAAGCAGCTTGAGATGCCGGCCAGAACAAGCTCCCAGGAGTCACCTCATATACCCAATAACAAGCTCTATGTCACAAAAAAAAAGAAAGAAGAGGCTTCTACAAGAAGTTAAATAACCCACACACAACTAAAAAATCCATAGTGGATTAGCTCCGGAGAAGCTAGGTGAAGGTTTTACGATTACTCTCACAGACCCACTGACCTAAACATCTTTGACAGTTTGTGAATAGCTCTCAGTCAGGGAAGAAGGTCCACGGATTTCATAGTACTACAAATCCTTTGCACGGAGAAGAAAAAAAAAAAGAAAAAAAAAAGGGCAAAATGCCCCCGAAGAAGAACTGAAAGACTTGGCTGCTTCAAAAGGTGAAAGCAGCCAATGAGGGTGTTACTGAGCAGAGACCATGAAGGGCTGCGAAACCTCTGCTCGAGGTCTTTCTCCTCATTTCTAAATTTAACTGTGAAATAGATGGAAGGAAATAATATCGCTTAAAATATCAAGGAAATGCCTTTGGAAGTCAGGTCATCTTTTAATCAGGCAGCTCAGGCAGAAATTCTGACCAGGCATGAAATCTAATTAATGTGAAAAAAAAACACAGAAAACTGCAGCAATTTTTTTTCATATAAAGCATTCATTTATATAAAGCATTTCTGTATTTGGGTATATTGAAATGACTCTTTTATGCTCCAGTTTTGATCTTTTGCTGTTTTGGTGGGGTTTTTTTTTGTAATAAATTGCTGTTTTTGTGAGGTCAGATTGCTTTCCTTCCTGGCGCGCCGACTGTTACACTCGACGGTACAACCACACTGTAGTCTCTGTGTGAGTGTGTGTGTCGCACGAGAGCTCAAATAAAAGGTGTACTTTGGGGGTGGCCACGTTGACCCGCAGCTGACACCGATGATTGATCCTGGGGGCCGGAATAAGTGCCCGCGCACCGCTGAGCGCACCGGCCCGCTGAAAAGCAGCCAGGCGGAAAATTAGAAATCTCTTCATCCCTAGTCCATTTGAAATCCGATATCTCCTATCTTCCCCTCGTGCACCTGCCTCTTCCTTGGCCAATAAATCAGTAATTAAATGATGTGTTTATGTGTGTGTGTGTGTGTGTCTTTGAGGGATAAGAGGACACAGTTGGGGCTCCAGTAAAATTGTACATCCCTGCAAGCTCACATAAACGTCCATGTGTCTAAAAACGACAGTGCAGGTGTCCTCCTGAGCGCTGTGAGCCATCGATGCTGTTGTCCTCAGAGATGTCCTCTGTCGTGTCCACTCACCTCTGTCTCTCTCTCTCTGTTGTCCAGGTACGTCGGCCCAGGGCAGCCCCCTCCTCGCTTCCCTCCCCGTGCCAGGACGGCCCCTGCAGCCCCAGCTGGACCTCAAACACCTCCTGCCCTTCAGACTCAATGGATCCTCCCCCCTCAGCCTCTTCCCCAACTTCAACACGGTGAGAGACACACGATGAAAAAAAAACCGCCGGCGAGACAAAACGGGGAAATAAAACGGCAGCTCCGACATGAATATTTGATTAAGCGGCTTATTTTCTTCACTGAATACTGTTTTGGTAACTTTTTTTTTTTCAATCTTCGAGTCTATAGAAGATGAAAACGAGTTCTCTTTTAAATTGTACACTTACAAAAAAAGTGAAAAATATGAGACATAAGAATTGAAAGTAAGAAACTGCCGGTACCCTGCGGGGCAGGAGTCCCGCTTCCAATATAATGATCGGGGTTATGAGCCACATACCTCATAATTTCTGCTTTCACCTCTCACTGGCAAGGTTTATATGAGGGTGTGATATAAAATAAAAATTATGCCCTCAATGTTAGCCAGGCCGTTATACTCCTCCATGCCAGACTGCCTCTGCCACGCTGAGGGGTAACAGTGAGCGGTGAGGTTGAGATCGTCAGAGACTGTGTTGATGACATCACATGGTAGCACAGGTGAGATGCCTCGGTGGAGGACGTGGATGAAGACCTACAGCCAAGAGTTCAGTATCTCGGGTCCAAAGATGCTCCTACATCATCTGCTATTAACACAATCTGCAGCCTCTCCTCCTTTACTCTTACCACTCTGTCTGCAGTCTCTGCCTTCCCCCTTGTCTGACAGCCACAAACACTCAGGTTCAACCCAATCATTTGCAAGTCTAGCTCGTTTTCTTTTTTTTTTTTTTTTACTCTGGTTGGTAGTTTCTTGCACCATCACGTTTTCTGCAGTAAAGCTTGGCTTACGCCTTAGCATCAAACCAGCTACACGCATACGCTGCTGCAGGAAACCCTGCAGCTTAAGCTGTGCCGCAATCTGACGTGCACATTTCCACAATTGTTACAAATGTCGGGTTAACGTGGACCACGACAAATGTGATTGGTCCTCGTGGTACCGTCGTTCATTTTCCTTCCTCGATCCTGCGTCTGCTTCAGTGTTGTTTTTAAGCTGGGTAGAAAGATGGATTGCTGCAGTGTTTGTTAAAATTACTAGTACTTAACATTTAACGGCTCCACCTCACATTAGATGTGCTTTATTTTGCTGCGTTATATGTCTCAGCTGCGTAAAGGCAGTAAACAAAAGGAAGCTGCAATTCTGCAGAAAAGAACCCACATCGCTACCGAGCATTCGGTGGCGTAATTAGAGCGACACAGACGACATACAAGCAAAAACATCTACAGCATTACCTTATTCATGGGCGATATGCTATGTAGAACCAAAACACGTGCTTCAATCTTCGATTTTGGTGTCCATTCTTTGATTCTGATACAGCCCACAGCTGCAGAGTCATCTGAGTACTTCTGCAGATGACAGGACTCTGACTGGTACCAGAAATCTGAGGTGTACAGTGTAAAGTGGAGTGGTGAGAGTACAGTACCCCTGTGGTGCTCCTGTGCTGCTGACCACCTGGTCAGACACACAACCTCTCAGTCTCACAAACTGTGGTCTGCTAGTCAGGTAGTCAGTGGTCCAGGTGAATGTTGAGGCCTCCACCTGTGTCCTCTGTAGTTTCTTATGTAGTAAAGCAGCTGGATGGTGTTGACAGAGCTACTGCAGCAAGCTAATCAATAGGTGTTGGAGTTGGTGATACGTTCCTGCAGGCATGACGACTGAGGGAAGAGTTGATTTTAACTTCCTGCTCCGCATCCTTAAATTCAACTTTTCATCTCATTTGGTTTTGGATTCTTCGGGACATTTGTCGGGCTCTGAAAAGATTAGCTACTCTCACATATGAAGAACCTTCCTGCTGCCATGGCTACTCATCACAATAGATGGCCAAAAAAAGTGCCAGAATCACTTTTAGAAATGACTTTATGAGGACAGCAGTCAACTAAATGTTGAAAAATGTTTCAAAAATCACTGGAAAGAAGGAAAAAACTTAGAAATATAGAAATAAATATAGATATAGATATACTAATATCAGAAAGTAGGACACAGTATGATTTGGATTTAATTCGATTGAGGAGCGAGTGATTGATATGTTGAATAAACACAATTTTTTTTTCCATTTGTAACTAAAATATCTTTTTTTTTTTCCTGGGTTCACCCTGGGGTGTCAAACTCCTGTGGTCACTGCCCTGCTCGTCTTAGATGTTTCCCTGATTCAGTTGAATGGCTCATTAACGGACCTGTCCAGACGTTGAGGACGGGCTGATGGTGATCCATTCATCTGGATCAGGTGTGAGGAAACAGAGAAACATCTAAGACAAGCAGGGCAGCGGCCTGTGATCTAGAGTTGGATGTGGAGCTGAGCGATTTTATCGATTCTGCGATATATATCGATATTTTATCAAGTATCGGTCTTTCAGCCGCGAGTATCGATATTCTAAGCTTCTTCCAAAACCCCCGTGTCCCATCTTTAAAAGCCTGCAAGCAACAATTTGCACTGTTTTAAATAAATAAAACCATTTTTCTCAACAAATCTTTTATTCATTTTGTCCAGCATTTGCATATGCCTGTCATATAATGTGTAATTGATGCTTTCAGTTCAATTAATTCAAAGTCATTGGAACACTCACAAGATGTCACCAAAATCACTTTGTCCCTTTAAAATCTTTCAGAAAATGATGTAAATGTATTGTAAGATGAATATCGATATATTGAGTATCGTGTGCCGAATATCGTGTATCGTATCATATCGCGAGATTAGTGTATCGCTACAGCCCTAGTTGGATGATTAGCAATCTGACCACAAAAAGACCAACTGAGTGTTGGTCCTGATCGCCATTTTCATTTATCTATCGATGTACGTCGATGGATCGTTACGCCGCCACTTCGTACAAGAACTTCGTTACTTTGTTTCGAGCATCAGCAACAAACCGTTTGCTTTTCTCACGACTTTTAGTGCTCTGACGATTACGTCGTCTCCACGCCTGGAATTAAAACACTGCGTCTTTGATCCTTTCCTCTCCAGCGCTAAGCCCATTGTCGTTTGTGTGTCAATGTGCACGGGCCCATCTGATTTCTTTTGATCCCAGTTTTACACTGTGTGTGTCTCTGTGTGTGTTTGTGTTCACGTTAGTTTCAGTCCCTTCATCGCACTGCAAAATCTGTCTCCGATTCTACGCTCTATAAATGGAGCATAAGCCAGAGCTCTGGCTCCAGCGCACACTTTGCACCTTTTTCAAACTGAGCAGAAACATGGTAGGATGGGGGCTGAGAGGAAAGAGGGGAGGGAGGATTCAGACATCTGGTTGGTTCTTAACGACGGAGGACATGTGTGAGGGGGCGGAGGAGACATAAACGTTTGCTGTATGATGAAAATGCTGGGTGTCGCCAACTTGAAAAGTTCAGTCTATTCATTTGTCCTGCCACCCACTGCTCTCCCTCGCGGAGGATCGTGCACGCTAGCGTAGCATCAGCAGCACGGCCAACACTTGTCATACCTCTGTGTATTTATATTAGCGGTGCATGCAGGGGGGGGGGGCAAGTCTCTGGTCAGTGCTCTGTCTGTGTTTTGCTTCGGGAAAATTGCCATTTCTCTCCTCAAGCCAACGTCTGTGTCAGAAGCAATTTGCGGCAGCCAACACCGTCCAAAGCACCGTTTTATTTTTTTTTTCATTGCCTTTTTAGAGAAATAACAGTCGTCATATTAGCAACAGCGGCGGCAGAACAAAATATGCAGTCGGGGACGGATGCGGCAAGCTGCTACAAAAGGGAGATAGGATGCGGGGAACGTGGAATCTGCCGCGACCGGGACGCAGAAATGATGATAATTACGAAAATAACGTCAAATCAGTGTCACTTCAGCCCCAGGAGGAGGCGATTAGACTGCATAACACACAGTCTGACAGCGCAGCTGCGGCATTAATCACAAAGTCCATTCAACTGGGAGCCCCAGGTTCTCTTAGCACTGATAAGGCGCACGCTGTACCAGGCGTGTGCACGGGGAAGATGAATGCACCTGTCTCCAAACCAAATATCCTCCATTTCCCCCGGTGTCCCTCCTTACATCCTCCCCCCACCTCATCTGTGTGTGTGTGTGTGCAGGTGTGTGTGTGTGTCTATCCTGAAACCCCATCACGAGCTCAGCCGTCCAACGGAGGATAAGTTCTGTCTGCACTCGGACGGAGGGGCAGAGCCAAGAGCCCGGACAAAAGGCCCATTTAAAGCAGTCGGCTCAGGATGGCTGCAAACGGACAATGGACACATTCTTCAGCTGCTGAAACAAATAACCGAGGGCGGCGCGCCCTGCAAAGGTGGGCAGGTCAGGAAGCAGGTCAGGAAGAGCGGGGTTTCTGTGGTCTCGCTACGACCTGAAGGTGGGCAGCTTCAGGGAGAGACATGCCTGCAGCACCGCCAGGTGTGTGTATTGTGTCTCTCACACCTGGCCCTGAGGAATCTGGAGTAAACAGGCTGTACTCTTGCCCGGGGGCGGAGCCAGCAGCAGCTGTGGACATAGCTCGGCTTTGTGTGGCGTGGGAGGGATCTGAAGCAGTGCGTCGTTCTCCCCTGCCATAAATACACCGACGCCCTTTGATCTCCGGGCATCCGAGTCTGTCAGCGGCGCTCCCCTCCACCACCACCACCACGACCCAGGAACCCCACCCTCCCGCACGAGTCTCCCAGAGAGAATACCCGGCGTGATTGTTATACGCGATACGGCGTTGAAGGGTCCCAGCTGTCACCGGCGGCGTGAGGACCCCCATAATGAAGCCTCAGCTTTCACTCTGCCGTTTATAGCGCGCCACCCTGGGACTCTCCGCAGCCTCTTCACAGGCAGTTAACACTGCATTAGTCTGTTTAAAACCTTTTCCAGAAACACTTGACTGTGGGCAGCTGTGACTCATCCTGTACTAAACATACGCCGGCGTGCGCTCCCAGTCATCAGGGTCACGGTAACGCTGAACGCTCCAATAGGAGGCGGCTGGACTTGAAGAACCGAGAAAAGAAGTCCAGGTGCCTTCTGCTTAAGCATTCGGGATCGTACTGAACAGTCTCTGAGGATACAGCCGCCAAGAACAAACTTTTGTCACTTTATCTTTTATTTATACCGCGGCTGTGTGCCAGCTTTTACCCGTTAGCATAGCTACTGTTATATATAACACAGGCGTGTCCATCCATAGCTCACAACAAACTGGCTGCACTGATACCTAAAACCATTCTTTTAATTAAAGGTAGGGTGGGAGATGTTTGAAAAAACGGTTCCAGCGATCCAACTTAAATGAGATTTTGAAAATATTCAGCCCACCCCTCGAAACCACGCCTTCACACGATTCACGACTACATGAAAGCGCACGCTGTTTCGAGCGATTTGCCAACAACAAGTAGCGCCAGAGTGGCTGGCTAACTTCAAGCCATGGCGTCTTCTCCGTCAAGGATAACAACAGCCTAGCTAACAGTGTCACACATAGTACTGTAGCCTAGTTGACAGAGTTGCTAGCTTAGCGAAACATGCTGGAATATGTTCGTCATGTCACTCGATGGACAATAGTTTTGTCATCATCTTTCATTTTCTCCCTGACTGGGTGAATAGCCCTACAATACCTGTAACCGATCAGTATGTTGAAATATTATATAATCAGAACGGCATCATCTTACCTATCCAGTAGAAACTGGGGGCCACCTTGGCATCGGTCTGGAGCCCCTTTTCATTTTTTAGCTGGCGCCAGCGCTGGAAAGCCGTACCGATGAACCACTCTTGTTCTGTTTCGTTCTTCGGTTAGCTTCCACATGGCTGTTGCTTTTTCAACAACAGTTTTACCTTCGATTTTGCTGCCGGTTGACGTCTTCTTCTCCGCCATTGTTGCAACGAAATGATCTGCGCGAGCTAACTTGATTTCTGGCTTTCAAATAGCAACGCTGTGTCCGCTCACCTGATTGCCAGAGCAGAGGGAGGTCCTCGAGTAACGAAACTGTGAACGCGCAAGATGTGGGGTGGGGGGGGTGCATTGATATTTGATGGACGTATTAGGCAGCCAATAAATGTAAAGATGATTAGTACATTGATTGGTCAGAGTTTTCCTCTGATTATACCCTCTAGACCAGACCAAAACATTTCGTTTTTATTGCAAACATTCTATTTCAGTGGGTGCAATGGGAATGTGAAAAGGTTTTCAGGCAATATTGTAAAAAAAAATGCAGCAAAAAAAAGATCTCCCACCATACCTTTAATCATGCTAAAACTGATTTTGCCCTCTTAATCACAACATACAGTCTAGGGGTGAGTATTAGCAAGGACCTCGCAATAGGATATGTATCATGATACCTGGTCACGATACGATATTATCACGGTATATTGTGATATTCTACCCAGTTATTATCAAAATTAAAAGTAGAGATAAAAAGTCAAGTTGCTGTATATGTTCATCAGATGATATTGATCATTCAGAGGACAAATTGAGTCACAACTATTTGCTTCAAAACAACCGATTTATTGTTTATTATTAGTGTTTTTGCACATTTAAGTTACCATTACAACATACTGACAGCATTGTAAAAAAAAAAAAAAAAACAATATTAGGAGCTGAAAAATTGATTTTATATTGGGCAGCCGAAAATCAATTTTCACAACCCTAATACAGTGTATGCACAAGCAAGTTATTCACTTGTACAGTAATAAGCTCCTTTGTTGTGCACCTCAGATCGTAGCGGGTGCAGCGCCGCTTGAGTTTTGATCTCGTTGGAAGCGTGTAAGCGGCTCTGCCGCGTGACGCTCAGGTCCCAGGAGGCTTCAGCGTTTGAAGATGCAAGTTCAGCACGTCGATGTAATGACATGAAATGCCGGTTTGTGAACTCGCGTTTCGAAGCAACCGGGTTCAGCGCTCGGTTAACGGTCCTCACGGAGCCCGACGCGACCGTAATTTGGACCGGAAGAAGGATCGGCAGAGTTACGGCTGAGAGCTGATTTGAATGCATGTGCGGCGTATAGGGTTTTTAACCGTTTTACAGATGAAATTTGTGTCAACCACAGAAGTTAGAACTGAAAAAGAAGACAAACACAGGGTGAGAAATAGACGATATCAAGAATAATTAGCTTGAGAAGCATTAACTAGTAAAGTGAGATTAATCAAGTATGAAGAGAGTACGAGTCTTAATGAGCTTATGTAATCAAAATACTGTACATGTTTACAAAAAGAGGCGTTAATGACCAGAAGTATCTGCATTATGCTGTCGCCGTAGGAAGGAGCTGAGACGTTCCCTCCACATCAAAGTAAAACGCAGAATCCTGCTAATTTACAAAGTAAAGTTTGTGTTTGTTCCACATCCCTGCCTTAAGCCTATCCACTGAAAGATGGTCTCTGTGTGACGCCTCTTCTTTGTTTCTGTAATACATTTTTTTATTTATTTAGTTCTTACGCTGATGCTGAGTGATCACCATACGAAGAACACTCTCTCTTCATGCCCTGTGGTTGCACGAGCAGCTGAAGTGTCCTTTGATGCTGACGTTTTCACAGCACGTGTGATCTTTTGAGCCGTTTGTAACGTGTTTAATTTGAAAAGAATGTGAACATGCATTCCCGTGTTAGCTGGGATGAGACATAAAATGCCCTTTTTAGGTCCATGAGATGTTTCGGTCAAAATACTACAGCGATGCAGTTGAAAAGCAACCGCGTCTTCACAGCTCTGTTCATAGCAGCAGGTTTGTGGGGAGTCAGTGTCTCAACTGCACTCATTGGCGTCTTTCCAGGCCTAAGGGTCCATCCAATAGGCTGTGAAATGTCAGGTGACAGGTCAAGCAAAGTAAACAAACAAACAGTAGTTTGGTTTAGCCAATGTCAGGACTCGGGGCAGTTAAATGATTATTCATTAACGTGTTTGTCATGAAACAATCGTGTTGCCGTAGCGTGTTATTAGCGGTTTGCCCGGCAGCTGTAAAGCACAACGGATCGCCAACATGACAACGTTGGATGAGAGAACATATTCATGACACGTTCTGAGGCTATTAGCGTTAGCAGTTGTGACAAATCGCATATGTATCCCCAAAGAAAATAACGACATGGATATATTGTTGTTTACATTACGTAGAAAACAACTTTAGGTGAAGAAATCAAGTTTTATTCAACGCTAGACAACTTTTAACATGAGCAACTATGGGCCGTATTGCGGGTATCTCGGTTCGGTTCGTGGTCGGAAACTAAAGACTCGGGTCGGTTGGGGTCCATTTGGTTCAGGTTCATCTGGGTCCAATATATGCTGACCAGGGATCCTCTGACCACCTCAGGGTTTGTAGGTAGTTCAACATGAGCCAGTCCGAATATATATGCATGGAATGACTAGTTCTCGGTCTAATACAGTATGGGTCTCTCTCGGTCTCTGTCCTGTCATCTCCTTTTCTTTCTATATTCGGCTGACCTTCAGCAGGAAGGTCCCCCCATATGAAAGGTGGACTTGCCGTGAGTTTTTTCTTATGGGATTTTTTTCATTTTCTTTGATCAGGATTTAATATTATAATTTTAGTTAATGATATTTGCTCGGGGGTCATCCTCTGCGCCTAGAGAAAACTTGCATTGTAACAGACGCTGTACAAATAAAACTGAATTGAACTGAATTGAAATCAGACAGTGACAGGGTCATGTTACGTCAGAATATTATGACTTTATTAATCACTCCAGTCACCCAAGCACATGCTTTCAAGCACAAAGACAATTTTTTTTTTCATAATCTGTCCCATTTAATGCATCAATAAAAACTTGAAAACATACTTTTGGTTAGGATAAGCCAGTTAAATCACTGAAGGGGAAGAATGTGATCCATCACTGGTCAGCTCATTCAAAACAAAAAAAAAGAAAAGAAAAGAAGCAGCTGAACAAGTTTCAATATTACTAGTGAATGTGCCAACTGTGAGGCTGCTTCTCTTTAAAACCTGCTAATTATCTGTGCAAATATGAATGATTTAAAAAACAACAAAAAAACACATACAGAATTTAGTTTTGAAATATTGAAAAAAAGAGCAGTAACTTCTGCTTTGAGAAAGTGTTAGCAACCAAAGCATGAAGCTCAAATGTGAGATCACAAACACTTTCAGCAGATAAAAAAATAGTTTTGTCGCTTAACAGCTGTACAGTGAGGTACCCGCTATAAAAAAAAAAAAGAAAAAAGAAATGAAACATACAAGGCAGCTCACACACACACTGGGAAGTCCTGGCGACGACGCGGCGCCAGATGTCGGCACAATGTGAGGATGAACGAGTGGATGAAGGCAGCGGAGGGAGCGCGTGTGTTTGGCCATGTTTAACAGGACTGGCAGTTTATCTGTGAATCCCAGTTGTCTGGTGTAAATGGATCACCGCAATCCACTGAGCGCATCCCCGCGTCTCGATTACATGTGCAGAACACAGGTTTTTTCTTTTTTTTCCAGCCAAGTTCCTCAGAAACTTAACCTTCTCTCCCACAGAGGGCATGGAAATAAGACAACAAATAACGATGTAAATCCATGAAAATTCAAAAGAAGGTCTAAACGGGAAAATGGAAAAGGAGAAGGAAGCAACCAATGATTGCAGGCTTTTTTATTTATTGTCAATTGTCAAGTTCTGTTCCATATGTAGCGTTTAATCATCTTCTTGTTTATCACTAAACCTTGAAATAACGTCTTTGTGATTTTTTTATGCTGCCTGAGACTTGTTGAGAGAGCGGTCACGTCGAAGACTGAAAAGTAAAGTCTTACGGGACTAACGCTTTTTATTTGTCTGTCTTTTGTCTCCCAGATGGACCCCGTCCAGAAGGCGGTGATCAACCACACATTCGGTGTCCCTCAGCCGCTCAAGAAGAAACACATTATCTCCTGCAACATTTGCCACCTACGCTTTAACTCGACGGTAAGAAACGTTTGGGATGACGGCCACGAAACAAGACAGAGAAGGCGACATTACGCCTGACACGACGTAGAAAACAGCTGTGATTTGGGCTTCTGTCACCGTCTAGAAGCTTGTTTTTATCATCATCATTTCTGCAACTACCTAACCTGCACCTGCAAAACACAAAAATGCAAAATGCAACCCTTTTCTGCGAATGTATGTACCTTTTTAAAAAAAAAAATAAAAACTGCGCGGCTAGTAAATGGATGTGCAGTTTTCCTTACAGTGAAATCCTGTACGAGTTGTTTTGGTCTGAGGGATAAGACAGCAGGGGGAACTTCCGTTTATCAGCCAAGCGCAGAAACAATCGGCCACAGCAGGAAGCAACGTTCTCAGCAACCCCCCTTTCCCATCCTTCCCATCTTTGCTGCAGCTCACAAAACCATGCAACTTATAAACACGGACCCTGGAGACATGCAGGCGAACGTCCCGTGACATTTCATGCATATGCATATAGGACAAATGGATAATAGTCCAGAGAGCCTTAAGAAATCTTCAGTTTGGGCACAAAAAAAAACACAGTCACACACTTTTATTTGGACTTCATTTTCAAAGGAGGCACAGGAGGCTGGGAGCTGGGGGGTGGAGGGTGTTGGGGGGGGTGCAGACGTGCTCTTCACACACTAAAGCAAATCCTGTTCGCTGCCTCCACACGCCGTTTTAAAGAGGTTGACTGTAGCTTTATATGTCTCTTAAGGAGCATGAATACTCAACTCTTCCACGCACCATCATCAGCGTTTGCTCAGATATTATTAAAAAAAAAAAAAAAAAAAAAAGTCATGCATAATGCTCAAAGGGTAAGTGGGATTACTCTGCAGCTCGTATCATAAAGTGACTCACAGAGCAAATTAAAAGTTCTGCTGTGTGGAGGAAGTGCTACACAAGATGCATAACTGTGTTTACATTACTGGGATAAAAGAGCACTTTAAAATGAGAATAGTTGTGTTTTATTATCTTAGAGCCAACAGTTTAAGCGCCGCTCCACTCTGTAGCGCTACCGTGAGTGGGCGGGGCGGTGAGTCTGCTGGGGGGCGGGGGTTAACATAATCTCAGATTCCAGCTGTGGCTGCCCCCTCAGTTTTTTTTCAGCGTTAGATTATCGGTGATAAACACCTCCAGCTTTAATCCGTTTAATTGGCCAAAACAAACACTTGCTTTTAATTCTCCCCTCACATTCCTGTGAAAGCTGCATCTGTTGTGCATGCTGGTTTTTCTGAAATTCGTTCAATGCATTTGCGTGATATGCACGGGACTGACTGTACAGGTCGGCCTGGACACCTGACCTCCATTAAAGGCTTTACGTGCCACTTATGACGCCACTGTTCACCCTTCAATCAGCCTGCTGGGATCTTAAAGTCAACCAAAATACTAACCTTTACTACTGTCACTGTGTTGTTGTGTTACCATTGCTGACGGCAATCGGACCACGTGTATTTTGTAGTAAACCTCCCATCTCACAGTGTTGTACCTGAACGCGTTCATTGAACGAAAGTTCACGAACTAGTTCATATTTTGTGCGAACGTCGACGAGCGTCGGATGTGAACGAGTTCATTTGGGCAATTGTGAACGACGCTCTTTCACAGTTATTGTACGGTCAAAACTGTGCCAGGTTTTCAGCGAACCCCACTGAAATACACCACAAACGAGTCTAATATGCATCTGCGTAAAGCAATCAGACATGGCAACACGGGCTGTCGCTTCTGTCACGCTAACAATTGCGTCATCAAACGTTTAAAACAAGCATGGAGGAAGATGAAAGTCGCCCAGAGCTGGAAGAGCACGGATGGAAATATTGAAATAGGGGATAAAGATTCTGAATTGGTCATTTTGACAAATAATTGCTCACAACAACATTGAAAAAGAATAAGAAAAAATAACTAAAAATTAACTATTTAGTTCATTTTTTGAACTGGTGAACTGATCTAGTTGGTTTTAATTTCTGTGAACTATGAACTGAACTATTTCGTGTAGAACGTGAACTTGCCCAACACTGCCATCTCAGTGGTCATAATATGCTCTTTTTCAGTCTCAATTTCAGTTGCAAAGATCTGCTGGTGCAAAGGTACTCAGTTTCAGTATCTTTGCAGCAGCAGAACTCCAAAATTTTATTCTTTCTGAACAACAAAACATGAGAATCACAATCTTTTCCTGAGAAAACCCGCAGATTTGGCTCAAGTGCTTTCTGATTGGTCGAATCCCTGGAGGCTTACCAATGACAGAACTAACGTCTCCTGAATGCAGAACTCCCCTCATTGGTCGTTCATGTTTTCTGTGTTATCAACTCTATGTTTTTACCACTTCTTGTACATGACCTCAACACTTCAAGACCTTCCACATATGGGTGGCTTTAGCTCAGTTGGTAGAGCGGGGTCGACTAGTCACTGTAGTCATGTTAGCGGTTCGATCCTGGCTCCAACTGTCCACAAGTCAAAGTGTCCTTGGGCAGGACACTGACCCCTAACTTACCTCCAGTGGCCCTGTCAGCGCCTTGCATGGCTGCAGCCGCCCACTGGTGTATGAATGGGTGAATGAGAGGCCATTGTAAAGCCTTTGATGGCACCATGATAGTGTCTGGAAAGTGCTATATAAGTGCAGTCCATTTACCATTTAGCATTCATATGTGCAAGGCGCCGGCCTCTGTTTGGTAAATGATGGGCCTGTGTTGTTGGGTGTAGATGTGAGGAGGTGTAGTTAAAAGCCGACTGAGTCAGAAGATGGCTGAGAAATAGAAAAGATAATGGCGCTGTTGCCAACCATCAAGGTAGTCTGGCCGAGAGAATCACTGGAATGGATTTGTTTTGTCTAGCCTTCATCAGAGCGTCTAGCCTTCTAAACAGCACAGACGCTCACCTTCAGTCTCTCTGTCGCTGCCCGGAAATTCCACCATCGAATGCTGCCAGAAAGAACCAACGTTCAGGTCTTTTCTAAGATGCTAATTCATCCCAACGACACATAAAACCTGGAAAAGCATTATATGTCCACTTAAAACAAACCGGCTGGCAGAATCTTCTTTGCCAGTTTGTTTTCTACGAAGGAGCCGCCGGTGGGCGACGGGATCCAGGACGAGCAACGAGCACATGTCCATGTACTGTTTGTGCGCCTTTGTTTGCTTTTGTCCTGGGGATTTATGGATCACAGCGCAATCCGGGATGGTTTTTAAGAGAACCATGCCAGTTTCACACATCGCCTCTCTGCCTCCGCTGGGTATCAGCTGAATGAGGAAGGATGCTGGAGAGGAAGATGGTGGCTGAACTGGTCACGTCAGGCTATTTTCTCTTCACTGTCTTCACTGTAGCACACCGATAGCACGCCGATAGCGCAGGTTTCTTTCCCTCTAACCTGGTTTCGTAACCCTAACACTACTCAAGCATTGATCTTTTTAAACCGGTTTACTGAGACTTCAGCTATCGTGAATTCACAGATAATCTGAGAAAATGGCCTTTGCTCTTGACTGACGAGGGATGAGGAGGGGGATTTTTCAACTCTCTTATCTCATTTCTGCACGTATTCTTTGCCGGTTTGGGAGTCGTTCACGGAAATGTCCAGTCTCTTTATTCCAATTGTTTAGTGCCTGAGGATTTGCATGATTTATTTCTCGAGGAAGTGTTTTTCAGCTCACGAAAGGAGGGTTTGCCGCCTTTGAGGGACGGCGGCAGATGCATGTCAAAATATACAAAAAGCTAATTCAAACATAATCCGCCCCCCCATCCTTAATCCAGCCACCTTTTAAACGCTGAGAGCATGAACAAACTCAACATTCTTTACTTTGGGATCATTTTTCCCCACGATGCGGCTGGATTCTTGTTTCGTCAAGCGTCCTCATGCAGTGTAGCAATGCAGTCGAGATGAGCAAAGCCTGTTTTAGCCTTTAATGAGTGATCTGTGCATTGATTCCTCTGCTATTGTTATCTCTGCACGCTTGCTCTGCCAACCGGACCTTTGTCCTCGGATTGAGCAGGGTCGTGAGGGTGATGACAATTTGAAGGTAAATTGCAATCCGCCCAGAGGGAAATTTGCGTGTTTACCGCCGCGGCGCAGTCAATCGGAGCGTGTTTGCGTCCGATTAGCTCACGTGTGCTCGTGAGGGCTCGAAATGTAGCATTAGTATGTATTGCCAAACGCGTTTGCGTTTTTGCAGGAGCCGAATCTCACAGTGCACATTAATGGAGTAGCTGTAGAGATGGGATCCTCTCTCTTGTTCCATATTACACATGCAATTATACCTCTGGCCTCCCAGTGTGCCGGCGCCGTTATCAGGTGGAAACAGACTCTCCTCCTCGCAGCGAATATTCAGGCATGCATTTGAGCATTTATTGCACGTGCTGCTCCAGTCCCTCGGGCAGATAATGCGCCGATTCCTCTCTGCTTCCTCTTTTTAAACCAGGTTTTTCTTCTCGTTTTTCCCACAGAACCAAGCGGAGGCCCACTATAAAGGCCACAAGCACGCCCGGAAACTCAAAGCCATGGAGGCCCAGAAGAACAGGCAGCGGCGAGCCGCCGAGGCCTCGTCGGCGGGGAGGGAGAGAGACAGAGAGCGGGATCGGGATCGAGACAGGAACAAGTCATCGACTTCAGACGCAGCTCTTCCACCTCTTATGGATACGAGCTTTGCGGAGGGAACAAGTAGGTGCAGAGAGAGAAAGACATTAAAGTGTGCTACTTTGTAACCGATCTTCCTCCACCCCTCTGCACTGTCTTGATGATCGCTTTATCACGCTTTGGTTCCCCCCCCCCTTCTGCTCCAGTGCATCTTTCTAAACTCCTGCCATCAGCCCTCCTCTCACTTCATTGACATCATTCTGCTCCTTCGAATCTTGGCTGCCCTTTACACTTTAGATTAGATCGCCTGTGCATCTTATCCCTCATCCTCAGCCCCCCCCCCACCTCCCCGTTCCCCTCTGCACATTCAAACCTCAACAATTACAGCTCACATTGCCTCCACCGTGACTCCTGTGACCCCGCCCTTTGTCCTTTTGCTTTGTGATTGATGGGAAGCTCTGAAGGATTTTGGGAGGTCTGAAAGCATGGGGGGGGTGTCGTGTAAATAACTGGCTGATCGATTGGAGCCACACTTGGGGTCTTTTTATTTGTTTGTTTTTTTAAGCCCTTTCTCCATCTTGATTTCTACTGCTTAACTTAGCTCCCGTTCGCTTTCTCCTACCGAGTTAGCAGGAAGGAAAAGTGGCAGAAACTGATGTGCTTCTGCAGGAAGAAAAACACAAGCCGGTTGAATAAAGAGGGAGCAGAATCGTGTTGAGAGGTTTCACAAGAAATTAAAGGCGCTCCTCTTTCGAATGTTCTCACAGCGCTTGAGTAAATATAGACATTTAACATTTCATGAAAGAAGAGAGTTGCCTCTTTCTTTTAACAAAGAAATGAATGTTGACTTTTCCACACTGCAACGGCTGCAACTCTGAGATCGTGCAGAACGAGCCCATCGCCAATCTCGTGTTTCACTTGTCCGGTTCAACTAGCTGTTTTTCATCCATCTGCTCGAGGTGATGGGAACGGAGAAGGGGGGGGCAGAGCAGTTTTTACCCCTACTTTACTTCTTCCCCGCCACGGAGAAGATCTCCATCTGAGCAGAGCTTCCAAATGTGCTCGGATGCGAGACGGGATATCGGAGCAGAGATACGACGGTTGCTCGGGGAGACGGGAGGGATTCATACCCCGGACAGGCATGTTCACACATGGTCACGCACGTACGTGCGCTGTTTTCGCCTTGAGCGCCAAGAATCTCCTTCAGAGACGGGAAAGTGGACAAAAGGCCCAGGAGTCTGATAAGGCTCTCATCAAGTCTAATTTTAATATTCTGCCAGCGAAAAAAAGGCCTGAAAGAGGAAAGCAGCGGCACAGACGAAATGAGATGATGAGAGGAAAATGAAAGATAAGATGAAATGAATGAGCGAGACTGAGAGACAGAGAGAGATGAACAAATAACAGAGAGAGAGGGAGTGGGAGAGGAGACAGATAAGTCATTGCTAGTTTTTACGCTGTGAATAATTCTGCAGTTCCAAGGCAATTCTGTGCAGAGGAACACTCTTTAATAAACCCAATTGTGTGATTGGCCTAATGTGAAATTGAAATGCAACAATGCGAGCCAACGCTGGCACGCACCACAATGCCAAAGTGTAATGGAATAGCTCTTCAAATTAACGCTCTTTGAAAGGGATTATGTCTTCCATAAAACTGAAGGCTGGTGCGGAGCTGTCTGAGGGCAACGTCCACGTCGTCTGCCACCAGGAACCAATAACGGCCGTCCGTCCAGGCACTCCGGGCCTCTTAAGCTCCACTGGAACAAACACTAATTCATATTTAAGCACGGCAGGCGGATTGTGCCCGTACGCCACCTTGTTAGCGCGCAGGCGCTCCGCGGAGTTCAAAGTGCGCTCTGAATGCAAATTGTTTTCCGAGTCGCGCGCAGGTACCGTCACGCCTGTTCGAGTGTTCTTCAGCTGTGAAATGAGTTGTATATGACCTGATTTACGAAAAACGATGAAAATGCAACTGACTCATTCATTCTTTCTTGGATTTTTTTTTTTTTTTTGGACTCTTTCATCTGTCTTTCGTAGCTTAAAAAGAGCAAAGACTTCCTCACAGCAACAGTTTGGCCACCTTACATATAAAACACTTTTCATATTCAGCTGAGAGTCTCTCGGTAATTGATGGATTGTTTTGGACAGCTATTTTCCTGAATGCTCAGTTATACAGAGCTCTTTTGAGATCCGTCCTCTGACTATCATTGATATTTCAGTAAAGGTGTTGTGAGGGTTGTGCCAAATCCTTCAGCACTTGTGGAACTGACTCATTTCTACCAGTCAACTGTAGCTCAGTTGGTAGAGCGGGTCGTTCAGTCACTGGAAGGCTGGCGGTTCGGCTTATCCCAGTGGGCCCGGCCCACTGGGTTTATGAATGGGTGAATGGGAGGCCATTGTAAAGCCTTTGGGGGCACCTTGATGGTGTCTGGAAAGCGCTATATAAGTGCAGTCCATTCTCCGTGCTTCCATTGCAACACAGACCCAGATCATGATTAAGCCACTCCCGTGCCCTGCAGCTAAAAGAGCCTTTCTTTTCATGAAAAGCCTGAAAGAGTTATAGAGACTTGATCATCTTCAGAAAAAAAATGCACAAGGCTTGTTTAAACATCAGTTTTCAAACTGGTTGCACAAATCCGTAAGATTACTATACACCTTAATCCATAAGATACACGTCCTGCTGCTTTCTTTGTTTGAGGTTCGGCGAGTCAGGTGATTGTAAAGTTTTGAAGCGGCTGGATGTCTGAAGTGTTGAGATCAAATTCTTTAAGCAGCACCCAAAAGCTTTATATATATTCTTCCTTTCTTCTTCCACTCCGGGGATGCACAGAACAACAAAACTAATACATCAAGCCTGCATATAAAAGAAAATGTTTGATCTACCAACTTTTTCTTTTCTTTTTTTGTATATTTCAGCCATTAACATTCTGGAACCGACCCAGTAATCAGGCTCTCTAGTTATTCTGTCATGTCGTTCCACGAGAATTCATACTTACAAGAGGGAGAAGACAGGAACGAACAGAGACTACATTTCCAGCCCCACAAAGAGACGGATCGATTCTTATAAACCATGTCTCCGGCTAACAAAGGCCAGCAAGCCACTAAATGAGAGAGGGGCCCGGCTGGCGCCGAGAGACGGAGCGCGTCCGTCCGCCGTGAGGAGCATCAATCAGCCGCGGCTTTGATTGACTCCGCCGCTGAAGCCATCCTTGCAGGGACTCTTTCTGTCGCCGCGGTAATGATGATTTAAGGGAAAGATTTTTCCCCGGGGGAAGTTGTTTATGATCTGGGGCTCAGTCGGATCAGCGGTCGCCTGCTAAATCAAGCCCTTTGGGGTCTGAGCGCGGAGGCAGATGCATAATGAGCCCGGTATTCGTATTCGTCTGGCGCTCGGCTTCGGTTAAAGCTCGTGGCGGAGATCGATCCGCTGAATTTTAAAATCGTCTTAATGCATGTTTACCCCCTGAAACTTTTAAAGGCAGAAATTAAATTCTTTTCATGCGAAATACAGCTGTTGATTGCCCGCGCGGCATTGATCCAGACGTCTCTTATTTGCTGGTGTCCGTCAGAGGACCGGGCTGCCAATACGGCGGTCTTGGTTTTGACAGTATCGACAGCTCCGGTGGTCTCTGCGAGCGTGTACGACAAACTGATGAGGAGCGAGATGAGGCAGGACAGCAAGTCGTGGCATCAATCAAGGGAAGTCCCTGCCTGTCACAGATTTCTTTTTTTTTTTTTTTCAGTCATCTTGAAATTCCTTGTTTTGTCCAAAGAAGTCCAAAAATTAGAGTACTTTTATTCCTTTTTTAAGATGAGGTTTGTTTGCTATTTTAATGCAAATGAAGGTTCTTGTTTATTGACCTTTTTCGAACCTACAGGGGTGTTTTTTTTTTGTTCTTGTTGTTTTTTACCTGAATATTTTACCAAGATGTGAATATGTTCTGTCTATTTCTTTCAAAAATAAAAAGAAAAGATCTCAAATGATATTACAATTTAATAATGCAGAGACAATACTGCAGAAAAGTAATTAAAAATATGAACTGATCCCAGAAATAGATGGATATATACAGTCATGGAAAAAATGATTAGACCACCATTTTTTCTTCACTTTCTTGTTCATTTTAATACCTGGTACCACTAAACGTCATCATGTGACTAAAACAGACAGAAAAGAAAACACTGAATGCATAAAAGCAGTGTTTTTGGCAGTACAACGTCATAGCTATTGATGTAAAAACTTAAGTGATTTAGGTTATAATCAAGAAAACCATGGAAAATGGTAAGATATCAGCTCTTAAATAAAACTCTTATGAGCAATCTTTGTGGTTATCGTTATGTTTGTCCAAACAAATGTACCTTTAGTTGTACCAGGCATTAAAATGAACAAGAAACTGAAGAAAACAAGGGTGGTCTAATCAATTTTTTCCATGACTGTAGATTTATACTGATGATTAACAACTTGATTAACGGACTAATCATTTGAAAGCAATTCAGGATATTAAATCTACTCAGATTTTGTGGTTATTAAAAAACGGCCGGACCTGAAACTCAGTCGGGACATCTGAATCCTCCCGTTCAGAGCTTTGATGCCCGCCGACACCCGTGCCTTCCTCTGTGAGTTTCCCCCGCTAACTCCCCCGATCGCTATCGCACCCCGCCAGAGACTCTCTCAGGTGGCCCTCTCTTTCACAGCGACCCTCATCCCTCCCCCCTGGAAAAGAGCTCAGATCTCCCGAGGGGTCACTCTCATTACAGCGAGGGGACTGCCTGATCCCGCTGCTATACAGTTTCTTTTACCTGAGTCGGAATGAGGAAGACCCTTATCTCCAATGATGAATTTACTCTAAGACATAAAAGGGAAAATCAATGGCGCCCGGTGGCTCTGAGGTTGGCGGTGCAAGTGTGTGTGTGTGTGTGTGTGTGTGTGTGTGAAGAGCAGCTCACTAAATGAAATGGAAATATTCTGTGAGCGTAGAGCGCAGTGCTCTGAGGTGAAGTGTGTTCAATTCCCCCGGGAGGGCAGCGGGGCGGCGGGGGGGATGTGTAATGGAACTCCAGTGACTTATCGGTGGGGCCCTACAGTCAATGGGTTTGTTTATATCGACTGAGACTCCGGGTCCACTTGATATTTGAATAGTGGAAGGAGAGGGAGGACAGAAAGAGGGAAGGGAGAAGGCTGATGGCATTTACTTGCCGGAGCTAAATGAAAATGCCATTAGGCTACTCTTAACGTGGCATCTGATTTTTACTGGAAGAGTAGTGGTAATGGATGGATTACTCCGGCCTGCATGGAGGTTGTATTAGCTGCTGCTCCACGTGTCCCATATTTGGTGATTTTATGCAAATAGAAATGAAGACATAATAAAACACATGTTAAATGGGGGGGTTTATTATTTTTTTATGCCTGAATTTTTTTTCCACCAAATGGCTCAATTACCAGGGTAGCAGATTATAAATAGTATGCATTATAGAAACGCATATGGAAACGCAATTTTTGAATAAGTTTTTCCCATTTCCAAAGGTCTTAATGAAATGTGGCTCGCTTTGGTTTTAGAGGCTGGAGTCAGCCACTCAGAAATAAGAAATATGCCTTTTTTGAGTTCTGTCATACAGCTTTGTGCTACCAGCTAGTGCAGCGTTATGTGCAACTGGGTGGAGATGAAGATGGAGAAACCACGTGGAGCTGCTGTCACACCACTCGATTTTAAGATTGATTTGCTAGTTGCCAAGCTGGCCAACTGGTCAAATGGGGGAACTGGTGACAAACCAGCAAAAGCCTGTCACCAGTCATCGCCTCACAAGTCAAAGATGCATGAAAGATGACAAGCCCTCAGCGATGGCTGACAGATAGCCAGCAGGCTAAATATCTGGAGCCTCCATGCAACTTTATCTGAACCTCAGCCACTGATAGAGGAGGGTATGTGGTGAAGAAGGGAAAACCACAGAGCTAGAGGTAGAGGTTATGCAACATTTAAACAAAAACACAATTAATGTTCATTTATGTTCTGGACAAACAGCTTGTACTACTCATTCGTCACCTTGGTGTATTTTCAAATGAACAAATCCTATTTCATGTGAGGTTTTGCATCATTTCCCACATCACTTCTCATAGTTGATTTGTTGACAAAATGTGGTTTGAAGACCAGCTGGCCGACCAAGTCGTTGTCAGATTGTGTGTCATGTGACCCTCAGTTGTCAGTCACTCATGTAGTGTGAACACCAAGAAGACTTCAGTAAGGGTGAATTCCAGTTCCTCCCTTAACCCTCAATCTAAACCCTCGGCCTTAACTCTCTATGTTTGGCCTTCAATCTTAACCCTCGAAAGTAAGTGTAAGGGTTATCTTATGACTTAGAAATGGGACGTCTTCAGACTGAAATGTATCAGAGTCCGTGTTGTCTCTGTATTCCCTGAAATGACACAGGGATAACATTGAAAAGAGCGCCGTATCTTCTCTAAATAATATTAGCAAATAACACAACATAGGATACATTATTCAGTCCTCCATCGCTACACAACGAGGTATACAAGTAACGTGAAGCCGGCTGGGACCGCCGGTCCGGCAGCAAACATCCTAAAGTAAAAAAATAAATGTTACGCAACAACGGCGTTAATTCATGAAAAAAGCCTCAAACAAAGACAATAAGATGGTTTCGTAACATTTATATCTTTAAGAACTACGAAAATACTTACATTTGTAGCTAGCTTTTTTTGTCGCCATCCTTTTCGAAGATGTCTTGGCTAAATTACCCAATGCCTTCTGGGTAGGCCTTAGTTCCAAGGGTGGTGCTGGAGAATCTCAATTTTGAGGGCGATACGGCCCTCAAACTTCTCCCTCAATTTGACGTTCTTAGAATCGGGACAGCACTTGGACTTAGCGGGAGCGCGCATTTTTGAGATTGAGGGTTGAGATTGAGGGTTAAGGGAGGAAATGGAATTCACCCTAAGTCTCTGTTACAAATCCTTTCCTAGTGGTGTAGAGTCCTGCTCTGATCTGGGATCATGATGTCCCAGAACCCTGAAAATCTGAACAGCACTCTGTAAGACATACTTTCAGGCTTCAGTAACCAAAATCAGACAGTTAGGTTATGTTTCATAATATCTCCTCATTAAAGCTTTGACAGGCAGTTTAAATATGTAAAACCCTGCCTTTGTTGCACTTCTCTACATTGGCCCATTGTTTCGTCACAGACTCAAAAGATAAGCTGACTTCTGAATTTGTCTGTTCTTGTGGTTGGTTTCAGGAGCCTGACTAGAGCATGAAGCATTCAAGTAAACTACCATGACTTGCATTTTTCTTCCCGGTGTAGGCCAGCTGCTCCAAGCTGACAAGCTTCTGTGCTGACCGGAGACTGAACTCTCTTCTTCCTCTATCTCTGTTCTGCAGGTCTTCAATGTGATCTGGAACCAACCATCCAAGAGGGAAAGCTCGAGGATAGTCCCAGAAGTTCGGTAATGCTGACGCCAGTGTCTGAGGTTTCCTCTGCGGAACTGGTCACCTTTTCACCTCCTCAGATTTCACCATCCTCACAGCTTTTTGAGACCGCGTCAGACACCAGCACCCCGGACGTCCCGGAGGCTGCGGAGGCCACAGAGACTACGGGCCCGACCAACGAATCGGGCAGCGCCGCGGACACGTCCGGCACAAACGATGAGCCACCTGGAGATGACGATAAAGACCCCAAGAAGAGCAAAGCTCACCTCCATTGTCCTGTTTGTAAAGTCACAGTCAACTCTGTCTCCCAACTGGAAGCACATAACAGCGGTACGGCAGTGACATGCTTTGTTAAACAGTGCATGATGGGGCTTTTTTCCACAACGTACAGCATTTTAGTGCTCTCTCTCTCTCCACCAGGTACAAAGCACAAACTGATGCTGGAAGGTCACAGCGTCCTCCCGCGACGCAGGGGGAAAGTGGTGTCGGCTCGAGGCGGCTGCAAGAGCAAGCGGCTGGGCAGCAAAGGCAGCGTTGGGGTTCCCAGCAAGAACTTCCAGTGTGAAGTGTGTGAGATCTTTGTGAACTCTGAGACCCAACTCAGCCAGGTGAAATGTCTTTGAATTATAATGCACGCATGAATGCAGTAACTGTACCGCGCGACTTATATGTTGCACCTGCTACAAGAAAATCTGAAAGTGCACAGTAGTTGTAGTCTATCATTTGACTGTCCGCCTGCCAAGAGTCCATGGGCTCAGATCTCCGAAAGCCGCTATTAAAGCATAGCCGGTAGCGGGAGGGGCGTTCCCCCACAAATAACGCAGTCTTCCACCTTGCTAAACCCGCTATCCCACCTGTGCTACCCGCTACATTATGCAATAGGAGTGGTTAGGGCGTTCTACCTGTTAAACCAATCAGTGCGTCAGCAGCCATTGCCTTTAAGAGCAGGTTGCGCTACCTGCAAACCGCTATCCGCTATGGAGCGTCTTTTTAAGATACAGAGTTTGTGGAAAGGGCAAAAGACACGCCCATTGCCACACCTACAATGTGTGTAAGGGAGTCGGCAAAATGGGTAGTGGGTTTAGCGAGCGAAAGATTTCATTAGCGGTTAGTGGAGGTTCCTAAACCCGCTATTTGCAGGTAGTGGGTAGTGGCTAGCGGTAAGTGTACGATCGGGGCCCATGCATTCAACACCATTTCCCACAATTCCTCTCTGTTATTGCTTCAACCTCCCTGGTGAGTTGAACAATCAGCTAGTTGAAAGCGCAATTGGTGACAAAAAAAAAAAAAAAAAATGAAACCGTATTTTCAAGTACTTGATAAAAACAGATCAAACCAACCAGGGAGAAGAAAGGTGCTGGATCATTCAACACCTGCTGCAACATAGCTGTTCTTCTCTCAGAGGACCGTAAAGTGGTCAGACAACATGCTACTTAACTGGCTGTTTTTGAAACTGAATGCTGATTGAGCAATGAAAGGGATTTCATTTGTTGTTTTTATTTCTCTTTATGGCCAAATTTACATAACATGTTGGCACAGTACAGGACGGTACAAAACCAGCAAGCAGGCTGGCAGTGACGGGCCACCGGGTATCTGAATCAGGTATCAGGTGTTGCATGCACAGAGGCTGAAGGTCTTTGCTGTGTCATTCCCCACCTTCCTGTCTTTATTTTATTTCAAATATGGACCACTAGAGCCCAAAAGTGGGAGCAGACTAGCAGAATTACAAAAGTAGTGGTGTTATGTAATATAAAAGAAATGAAAAGAAACTCATTAAGGAGTAAAGGAATGCAGAGAGAGTGTTGAGGGTTGAGAGTTTTACATCTTCTACTAAAATTACTTCATAAAATGTCTCTTATTCATGTGTTTCAGGGATGGGGAAATAGAGACACAGCGGTTTATGAAAAACATAGAAATTATGTTTTTGATTCCAAAAATCAATTATTTTTTTTAAACTTCCCGAAAATGATTATTGAATTAATTCCCTGGTCAAGCAACGGACCTTTCATCATTTTTGTTAAATGTAATATAACTATTTATGCTTTTCAATCCATCAACTCTCAAAATGAGGACTTCAAATGCTTTCTTAAATGCAGTTTTGGATTCTACCTTTTTATTAAAACGAAATTTGAAGAATTCTGTCAATTCAACCCAGAGCAACTTTTAATTTAGAGATTTTTAGCACCCCCTACTGGTGTGGTGGATGAAGTAGTTTTTGCGGCAGTCACCGTTCTACACTTGAACGTGTTTATCCAAGCAGAATCTGAGAGAAAAGCAACCTGAGGAAAACTTAAGAGCAGGTAAAATAATAAGACTTTCACACCAGTATCAATACTTTCTGTGCCATTTGTGGCTGGCTTTCAGATATGAGAGTAGAAACAAGCATTTTTATGACTGCGGCATCCCAGTTTAGGGGTGCAATACGCACGTTAACCTGGGCCAGATCAGAACAGTCCATTTACCGCCACAATTTTCTCAGAAGTTAGAGGAGTAAGAGGTCAAAGCTGCGAGAGCTGACACCCTGAGACTTCTCTCTGCTCTTGCGGCGTACGAAATGAAAGATGAGGAGGGAGCTGGGGATTTGGGGAAGTCCGACAGGTTTGTCCAGGCATACCAAGTAAGAGCGCTGCCAACCTGATAGGATTCTGTTTAAAAGGGCATGGAAGTGAAGTTCGCCCTCTGGGGTGAAACAGTCCGGTCCAATCATGCCGGGCAGCGGAGAAAACGCCGGACACAATTACCTCGGCCCCACAGAGGGATAATGTGGTCACAGGATTAATCAGAAAACAGCGCTGCTCGCACACAGTTGGCAGTTAGCTCGGACGTCAGGAGATTGATATTACATATTCAACTTGGATCGCATCGATTGTATTAAAGCGTACAAGAGCGATGTGTGTTCGAGTGATAAATGTGAATGATTGGATTTTAAAGAGTATACTTAATCCAAGGGACAATTTTATCATCGCTTTGATGAAAGAAGTGTGTGTGTGTGTGTGAGAGAGAGCGCTTAAATCAAAGCAGCAGTTTCATTTACAGCCAAATGAATGAAGCCATTGAAAGGAGGTTGGGAGTTCAGAGAACATTCAGGCAGCTATTTTTCAGCACCAAATAGATATCATCTAATGCTTTAACTGGGTGTTTAGTGAGCGAGGATGTTTGTTTGTCACTCATTATTGAGAGCCACAATGCCTCCTGTGTTTATTCCAGATCAATCGACACCAAACCCGGCTAGAGAAAGGATGTTTCGGCTTTTATAAATTCATGTATGACTATGTCAAGGCCAAACGTCAATGTAGAGAGAACAAAGAATGCTCAGGCGCCGTGCGTAGCTTTAGCCCCAAATGCATCCCATCAGTCTTACATGAGCATCCTCTGTCCTGGGAGCACAAAAGCCTGTAGGTACCGCGGCCGCGGAGAGTAACGTGATGTAATTTCTGTGCACTTAAGTCAAACTCGCCGCGTTCCATTATTAATTCAGAAGACGAACATCTGAAGTTGTTTCCGCTGCGGTACAACAGATGCTTGTTAGTGTGCTAATGGTACCTCCGCTGGTTTTTCGGCAGCACATGAACAGCAGAAGGCACAAGGACAGGCTGGCCGGGAAACCCCCCAAACCCAAGTTCACCCCCCACACCAAGAGCCACCCCGGCTCCAGCTTAGCGGTGAGTCTGGTGCCGTTTTACACGTTTTACCCTTCTGTAGATGTGCTTGAACATGTTGTACCCTTTTAGCAGAGCTGGAAGTGTATATTTATTCATTTTAAACACTTATTTTAATTAGGGCTGTCAAAGTTAACGCGTGATTAACGCAAAATAATTTTAACGCAACTAATTTTTTTAACGCGCGATTAACGCGTTGCCGTTGCCGTACAATAGTAGAGAGGAGAATAGGTTTGATGAGCCTCAGGGCCCCGCCGTAGTTGTAGTCCTGTAGTCCTGTCAAAACAGGAAGTCATTCGACGTCCATGCCGCAGACAGACAGACGTAAACAATCCTCCGTTAGCAGTAAAAAAAAAAATGGATACAAAAGATACTATTTTGAATGGTAAGTTCAGCTTCAAAACCTTGCCTGATGGCTAACTCCACAAGATAAATGTTGTTTGTGTTTACTGTCGATGTGAATTTAGTTACCACCGGAGTCCGGTCACTTGACGGCTAATGAGAGCGTTGATGCAGAGAGCCCCCCCCCCCCCCCCCCCCCGTTTAAAGCAAACCACGAAAATATTTTGTATTAAGAATATAAGAGAAAATATTGAGTATATATATATTTATAATATAATGGATTTGGCATTGTAGCAATAAATAAACATGCATTTGTTTTGCATAAGGCAAGCATTTGTGTACTCTCAAGGCAAGGGAACTTTATTTGCAACTTTATTTGCAATTCAATTCAAAGTGCTTTACAGATGCACTCACAAGAAGGCAAATAGACTCATTCCATACAAGCATAAAAATAATCAATAATAAATAAAAATTAATTAATAAAAAAATTAATTAATTAAATTAAAAATGAAGAGTGCAAATAAAATCCTTCCAGTCAACATCTTCACATCTAAACAGAACTGTTTTCAGTCTGGATCAGAACATTGTCAGAGTTCAAGTCTAACTCACATCTTCTGGAAGACTGTTCCAGATTTTAGGAGCATAAAACTGAAATGCAGCTTCACCTTGTTTAGTCCTGACTCTGGACACCAGCAGGAGACCACTACCTGAGGTTCTCAGAGTCCAGGTTGGTTCATATGGATCTAACATGTCAGAGATGGACTTTGGGGCCATGAAGAGACTTGAACACAAGTAGAGCTGTTTTAAAGTCTATTCTCTGAGTGACAGGAAGCCAGAGACCTCAGGACTGGACTAATATGGTCATATTTCCTGGTTCTAGTCAGGACTCGTATTAATAAGAGTAATACAACTTGAAAAAGATCCGTATAAGGTAGATTTAGAAGAGATAAAAATATGCGATTAATTTGCGATTAATCATGATTAACTATTGACAGTCATGCGATTAATCTGATTAATTTTTTTGAGAAATTGACAGCCCTAATTTTAATTGATCTCCTTTGCAGTTAACTTACTCGACAACATGCAGGTCATGTGACGCTGCTTTTAGACACTTTTGCAGCACATCCTGTTGAGGCAGCTAGCCTTACCAGCTTTTTTTTAATCCCAGCGAGTCCCCGACCCCTGAGACCGGTCTAAATGAGTCCTGCTCTCCTCACTGTCCAGCTCCGACAACAGCAGCCTGAATCAGCACTCCAGATAAATCACCTTTCTGCTCCTGTCGCATGCACACCGATCTCATCTTTCCTCCTCCCTCCCTCCTTACAGAACGTGAAATGGAGCGGCTATGCCGGCGTGGCTGTGTCTGCCATGAAGAAATCGTTCACGCAGTACAGCCTCACCTCCCTCTCCTCGCAGGTCAGTGGAAGGAGAGGCCGACGCCGGGGTTGGATTAGAGGGAGAGCGTTGGAGCGGGCTGAACTTTAGGCCTGGCTAAGCGCAGATGTGGACGAAGTAGCGCTTACGTTAAAGGGATAGCTCTGATCTTGTTTTTGTTGTTGTTGTTTTTTACATTTTACTCAATGATGGTGATGTGAACGGAGCTATGAAATGATAAAGCCTATTTAGAAAAGCACAACAACATAAATATTATCGGCAAGCCGATCCACCACATCCATCCCAAGGCCCGACAAATCTCCCTGAAATTACACCAGACAAAGCAGACAGAGCAGAAGAAGGGCACAGCCGCTTGTTTTGAGGAGAACCTCTGCAGAATTGCTGTTATCCAACACCTCTGATGCTTCACTGACAAATTACAAGGTCTGCAGACTGATAAAACGTATGTGAATGAAAAACCTTTAGTGCCGTGTGATTAGAACTGCACGCATGTCAGCGGAGTCCAGATCAGTTTTCTGCACGCAAACGTGCTCGCCGGGAATCCAGCAGCTACTCCCGATGTGCGCGTTAGGATGTACACAGGTAACAGCGGGAGAGGAATTGCATTTTGATTAAGATTCTGCTTGCATTTGTGCCTAATTTGTTGAGTATAAAATTCCATTAGCGTTGCGGAGGCTCGGTAATGGCGCATTATCAGTAGCTGTCGCGCGAAAGCGACGGGTGAAACGGGATCTTTCAGTCGGCGAAAGTTGAGATGATCACAAATGACAGGTGACACAAAGGATCCTTAATTCTGATAATTGAAAATCTTGTAGAGTTTAAAGAGTTCAATTCAGAAAGGAAAGATCAGTCAGCGCTTAAGCAAGAGATTTTATTTCTGTTTCCTTTATATTTGGTTGTGCTCTGGGACTCCCCGGCTGCCCCCACATCCACACACAAGACAGTCTGCAGGTTCGATCTGACGTCAGTAGACGCTGATTAAGTAGGACACGGAATTAAAAGGAGAGAAAACTGTTCCCTGATATGAACCTGAGCCAACGCTGCACAGATTTACATCTGATTAAAGGAAGATATGGATAAATATGAGACAAAGAAACAGTCAGCTGTGACTCACAAGCAGCATATTTAGTTTTTTTTTAATTGTTCTAGGGCAGTGTGGGCCGCGGCCCCCTGGTGGGCCGTCAAGGTACTGCAGAGGTCATTAGAAATAACCAAATGTGTTTTAAATACTTGATTACTGTAAAATATTTATTACATGATTTGAAAAATAATTTAGAAATAATAAAACAAACCAGTTAAGTGTTATTCTACAGTCATCTTAACTTAATCTGACAAGCGTCACTTTATTTGATGACCCCTTACATTAATATTGGAATGTCACTTTTAGTCTTGTTTGTTGATCAAAGTGGTGTTTAAAGGTTTGCATGGGCCGCAGAGATTTTTCACATTTCAAATTGAGCCGTTGGTGTTCTGAAGTTTGGGAACCACTGTTCTAGGGCAGTGATTCCCAAAGTCTGGTCCGCGGCCCCCTGGTGGGCCGTCGCGGTACTGCAGGTGGGCCGTGAGAGGTCATTAAAATTAAACAAATATGTTTTAAATCCGCAATCTTTTTTAAATATGTTTTTAATTACTATAAAATATTAATGACATGATTTAAAAACATTAAGAAGTAAAAAAAAAAAAACTAGTTTAATGTTATTCTACCGTCATTTTAACTTAATATGACAAGTTTTACCTATATTTGTTGACCCCTTACATTAACATCAGAACATAGCTTCTAGTCCTGGATGTTGATCACAGTTGTGATTAAAGGTTTCGGCCACGGATATTTTTTACATTTCAAATTGGGCATTGGTATTCTGAAGTTTGAGAATGGCTCTTCTAGGAAGTAAGTATACAAAAAAAAAAAAAACAACTTTTTAAACCCAGTCAGTGAGCGTCTGACGGGAAGGGTAAATGAATTCTCATCCAAGCTAACAATGCTCATGCATCTATATCATGGCCAGCGAGGAAAACTTTTCATCATTGGTTAAAAAGATCAGATCTATCTTTTTAACGGTGGACAGCTCTGGAGTTATATCTTGCAATGAAATGATGAAAAAGGCTGCGTACATGACATAGTCTGAGATTTAGCCTGCAATGCAGTCATGTGCACGTCCGGACACCTGTGGGCAAATTAATATTTCACTGATTTATTTATTTTTTAATAAGAGGTCAAATGTAATTTGCTCAGAGGTGTTTTGCGTATAACTGCGCTGCGGCTAAGTGTCCAAATTTGCACTTGAGACGCATGTTTGCCCGGTAACTGTGTTCTTTTCTCACTTCTCACCGCCCCCCCCCCCCCCCTGTCTTCTCCAGACCAAACTGGCCTTGCAGAAGCAGCTGACCAAGAGTTTGACAACTGGCTTCCTGCCCAGCCCCCTCACCCCGCCAGCTCTGTGCGCCGTGGCGACTAACCCGCTGGCTCTGCGCCACCCGGTGGGCGCCGCCACCTTCATCCAGACCCCCTTCCTGGGCCCCGCGCTGTTCCGGCCCGCCCCGGGGCCGCTGCGCGCCACACACACCCCCATCATCTTCTCCCCCTACTAAGGACTTAACCACCCCCCCCCCCCCCCCCCAGCTGAGCTCCACCCCCCTCGTCCCTTTACCAAATCCAAGATCCTTCTTTAACGTGAGCCGCGCAACGGAGGCCACACGCAAACTATGCAGCCCGCCTGACTTAACATGGGCAGAGTGCACAAGTGTTGATGCTCGCCAGGCCCGACGACCTGAGAGCTGTTCTGATTCATAGAGGCCAAGATCCCCCATCATGCCTTGTTTCTGCTCCTCTTACACTGACCTAAGAAGCAGGAAAGGCCTCCAGGCAGAGACTGGTGACGCGAGGCCGTTTTTATAGCCATTTCATGGGTCGACATGGTTTAAATTATGATGAATATTGTGTAATTTATTAGAGAGCAAATATAGACAAGTCTAGATGTATGTTTAGTGTGGTTGCCACAAAATAAGGTCCCTTTACTCGATGCTCTTATGAAATATTTTAACTTATATGTATGGAGATGTGACGAATAATCCTTGTAGGTCACCTGCAGGGGGCAGCACAAGCGAACGAGCGTAAAGTTTGCCGACACGCCGTGTTCTGGATATGGCAATTATCAAACGACTCCCTGGACAGTTACCTCCTCTCATCTTAAAGCCTCCGCAGGAAGTTGCACGTCGGTACGTGCAGTGTGTCTCCTCGATAGCCATCCGTCAGAACCAGATCCAGGTTCTGACCGTCGAGCCCTTGATTCCCGCTTCAAACATGCCTATTTCTTTCCGAGTCGTCAGTCCCAGTCCCCCCTGATTCGCCCTAACCCCGGGGTTAAGCATTCATTAAGGTCTAGCAAAGGTCAGCTTGTCAACTTGACTTTGTTTCAGCGTATGAATCTGTCCTCAGGAACGATTTCCTGCTCCGGTGCATCATTCACGCAGCGCTACTTGAACATTATGTTCTGAGACACTCTGCAGCCACGAGTGTCTTATACCCTGCAAAACGCCTTCATTTCCTTCCCATCCTGACTGCCACCCCCCCCATACACCCCCCCCCCCCCCCCCCCCACCCCCCCCGCCGCCTCTCCTTCCTTCACCTCACTGCCATCACCACGCTTCCCCTCTTGATTTTCAGTGTCGTTATCTCAGTGTGAGACGACGACGACGGAGGAGGAACACACACACGCACAAAAACACACACAGGAGCGCGCACGTAATGAAAACACAAAAGGATAACTCGAAGAATTGATGGGATTTCAGAGCTAGATAAAAAAAAAAAAAAGTTTGGATGGCTGTGGGCGGGAGAGCCGCTCAGCCGGAGGTTTTGATTGACGTCCCGGTCGCAGTGACTACACACGGCGTGGGAGGGAACAAAGCACAGTGCCATGGCAACCACATTAAAAGCACCTTAAAACTGATTTTACCTACAAAAGCAATGGAAAATTGTGTTGATGTTCGGATTTTTTTTTTTTTTTTTTTTTTTTTTTCCCCGTAGGTGTATGTTTTACAGTTTTTTCGACAGAAAACAATCAGGTGTGAGTGATCATGTTATGGTTCATCCAGGCCTCTGACAAGCCTCACATTTAAAGCAATACATTCATTGTGTTTATGATGTGTTTTATTTTGGTGTATCAGTGGCTTTATATATATTGTCTACTGTAAACTGTAACGATGTAATATGTACCCCGACTCAGCCAAGGGCCCCTCTGATCTGTCAGTGACGAGTCGTATGAAATGAGAATTAGCCCCGGTGCTGATGATGCTCCTCGTGGCCAGTCTCCACATGATGCCACTGTGGACTGAGACGCTCTATTTATAGCTGGCACCCTCCACCCTGGACCGGCGAGGGGCCGCGCCGCCGCCGCCGCCGCCGCGTGGCGTCGCCGCCCAGCAGAACCTTCACATCCACTAAGCAAAACATGCTGAGAGACCAGTGACTCGAAAGTGTCACAAGTGCAGCATCAGCCGTCACATTGCTGTCTGTGCCAACCCCCCCTCTGACCCCCCCAGCAACACAAGACACCCCCCCCCTCCCACCCCCCCCACCCCCGACAATACAGGACACCCCCCCCCCCCCCCCCCCTCCCTCAAGACTCGGAGTGAAAACGTCCTCCTCCTCCTCCTCCTTTCAGAAGTCACACCAAATCATGTTCTCTTGAATTACAGTCATGGAGCAAATTCCGTGCATTCGTGCAGTGTGTGTGTGTGTGTGTGCGTGCTTGCGTGTGTGTCTGCGTGTGTGTGTCGTCGTGCGTGATGCAGCAGTGCCATCTGTCGTGGAAAACCCGTAACTGCCATCCAGTGCTCGTGCTTCACCAGGACCTCTCATCATCATCATCAGACAGGGCTCTTTTCAGTTTGAAGGACTCTCCCGGGTCGTCCCGGGTCGTCCCGGGTGGGTAAAGCCACCGGGTCCCCCCACCCCCCCCCACCCATGTGATGCCCCCCCCCAGTTACACGACTCAGTGAACCAGCCAGCCTTTAATCTCCACTGTCTGTTTGTTTCTATTGCTCAGCAGTAACTCTGACTTAGACAAACTGTTTTTTTTTTTCTTCTTCTTTAAATAAAGAAATCTAGAGGAAACAAATTATATGTAGAGAATTATAGGGTAACTATAGAGATTTTACCAGAGTTGCTATTGTTATCTGTATCATAATGAACTGTTATCATAGAAGAGAGAAACTGATGTTATTGTTGGATCTCTATTCGTTCGGGGGGAAAGGAGAGATGCTTTCCTTTCATTTCCCTTTTTCTTTTAATTTACATGGTTTTATCAATATGTTTTTTTTTTTTTTTTAAAGTACATGACAAAGTCTTTAAACATAAATGTTTGAGTGAACTATTTTTTTCTTGCTCCTCGTTGACACGGACTGAGTCGTTGACGTAAATCCAAGGCCTTCACAGACGATGTCCTGAAGTCCCATTAGCCAGGCCTTCTCAGGGGTGACGGGTCGAGCGGAACCATCCATTCAGGGTATCGCTCCGTAGCTCCGGGGAGCGGGAAACACTGTATGCATGGATGGATTGAGAAAAAATAAATAAATACGTACAGTGCTGTATATTAGAGAGAAAATGGATGGATGGATTTTGGGAAAATAAAGCTTTTAGAACTTGTACAAAATACTTTAAAGGACCTATGTGTGTGTGTGTGTTTCACAGGTTTAAAAAGAGAAAAAAAAAGGGGGGCGTGAGGAAAAACAGGAAAACTGGCAGACGAGTGACAGGGAGAGTGCTGAAACTCACAAAGACAGCATTTTTCTTCTTTTTTTTTTTCTTTCCCCTCTTGGTTTCAGGTGTGTTTGGACTGCTGGTTTCTCAGAAAACACGCTCAGCTCATGTCGCAGCCTTCATCCAGCAAACTCCAGCCTGTTTCTGGGAAAACTGGTGACGGCTGGACAGGTGTCAAGCTGGAGAGACAGTAAACGCACGTCCGTGTCTCAAGCCCAATGCAATAATACAGGGATTCCCAAAGTGTGGTCCGCGGCCCCCTGGTGGGCCGTCGTGTTACTGCGGGTGGGCCGTGAGAGGTCATTTAAAATAAATAAGTTTTAAATCCTCGATTTTTTTTCATTAATTTAAATAAAAAATATTTAGAGGTAATGAAACAAACCAATTGAGTGTTAGTTTACTGTCATCTTAACTTAATATGACAAGTGTCACCTTTTTTGTTGACCCCTTATATTAATATCGGGAGATAAGTTTTTGTCTTGTATATTGATCAAAGCTGCGATGAAAGGTTCGGGTGAGATTTTTCTCATTTCAAATTGGGCCTATTCTAATGTTTGGGAATAACTGCAACAATTAGAAGTGGCCAGACCAATCCAAATATCAATAGTATTGATATCGAAATATACTCATGTAAAAAGATCGATACTCAAGCTTTTTTTCGTTTTTTTTTCTTTCCAACAGAGAGTATCCAGGTAGATACGAGTGCTCATCTTAAGCATCAACTCATATTAACGTTCAAAGTACATGTTACTTAAGTCATATGTTACTGGAGCCAACTCAATAAATTATAATTAAGACCTTGAAATAACTAGTACATGTCATGTATCCAATTGAAAGGTGTTATCTTAGGTAAAATAACATTAAATAATCCTTTATTTATCCCACAACGGGTTAAATTATAGAGTTAAAGCAACAGGAAAGTGCACACAGTACAAAAAAATTACACAAGTATTGAAAGATTTAATATAAAAGCTAGAAAAGAACAGAAATTCAACTCCAAGGAATATTTACATAAAAATGTTGAAGACATAAGGTTTGATGAAATTCTATTCTTAGTTTTAACAAAATAATCCAAAAACAAAAATCACAAAAGTTTATGATAGATAAAGCTTGAAATGAAAAAGTATCGGTATCGGTATCGGTATCGGTATCGGTATCGGTATCGGCGATACTGGCCCTGTATTTACTTGGTATTGGATCGATACCAGAATTCCCAGTATCGCCCAGCTCTAGCAACAACACACCCGAGTGGCTTCCGTGGTTTAGATTTCAAGCTTGTCCTCTTCTGAGTGTGCACACGGCCGACACAATACATCAAACTGGCTCCAACAAAAAAACAAAACAGCATGAAACAGTGTTTTATATCTGCTCTTTAATGTGCCAGTCTTCATAATCACGTGCTTAGCTCAAACTAGACGCACTAATTTCCCAATTCTCTGGTTTATTTGAAGGAGGCCGCTTGAAAATGTATATTGATGTTATTTACGGTTGTCGTGTTCGCCCTTCCTTTGTGGGGAACAGCAGATAAGCCACATCAAGTCCAGCGCCGCCTGCCGTGCAGATGTGAGGGAAGCCATCAGATCCTCATCACTCAGACGCGCCAGACGGGTGTGATGACTTTAAACTGCATCACCGGCGCGTCCTCCGTATTGATCCGTGAGCCCAGATCTATTATCTTATCTGGATGTTGTCTGAGAGGGAAGAGACGTGCTTCTATCCTGCTGCAGTCAGATGACACACCTTCAGTCAGCACTGATGCACGCTGCTGCAGGTGTGTGTGCGTGTGTGTGTGTGTGTGTGACATCCGCCAACACTGATTGTATCAAGAAACCGCTGCTTCAAAACAACAAGCTACACAGTAATCAAAATGTACATTTATCAGCAGCAATATCTAAATAATGTTTGTAAGCATTAATTTATACCGTTAAATGATAACCACGTATTAAACGTTGGTGATTATAGTGCAAAGGTCACGTGGCAAAGTAAAGTGACAGGAAAGTGTGATGTAACTTTGTAGTTTGCAAAAAGAACCTCATCTGCATAAAATCGTTATTAAAAGAGATGAGATACAAGTACGTAATGTCAAACAGGAACATGTTACTTTACAGTCATGGAAAAAATTATTAGACCACCCTTGTTTTCTTCAGTTTCTTGTTCATTTTAATGCCTGGTACAACTAAAGGTACATTTGTTTGGACAAACATAACGATAACCACAAAGATTGCTCATAAGAGTTTTATTTAAGAGCTGATATCTTACCATTTTCCATGGTTTTCTTGATTATAACCTAAATCACTTAAGTTTTACATCAATAGCTATGGCGTCGTACTGCCAAAAACACTGCTTTTATGCATTCAGTGTTTTCTTTTCTGTCTGTTTTAGTCACATGATGACGTTTAGTGGTACCAGGTATTAAAATGAACAAGAAAGTGAAGAAAAAATGGTGGTCTAATCATTTTTTTCCATGACTGTAAATGGAAGAAATTTGGCTGAAATAAAAATGAGACTCTTACAAGCAGGTTTCAAACAATTTTACCTTGGAGAGAAAAAAAAAATTAATTAAAAAAAAAAAGGTATTTGAACTGCAGGCATTGAAAGTTAAATGAAAATTCTTTCAGAATTTATGCAACAAATAGTTTTACTTTAAAATGACTTTCATATGAAGCAACGGTGGAACAGCAGCTCCAACGATTAGATGTAAAGCCGGCCGTCGTGGCTCTCAGTTCTTCCATTTTTCCACTTTTCCAGGTATTTTGGAAAATTCCCCAAGTTAAAACAGCAACAGGTCTGTGGATTCTCCCTGTTTTGTACCTGTTGACAGGTTTGCAGCGCTGAAGCAGTGGAAGATCACTGACTGTCTCTGCTTGTCTCTTTTTTTATCATTTAATTGCAGAGTCACTCTGGTGCTGCAGGACGGGAAGAGCTTCTTTCTGACTTTGACTCTTGTTTGTCTCACCGTTGCGTGAATTCGAGACCACTCGAATGGCTCCCTGAAGATATAAAAAAAAAATGTGTTTCTAAACTTACTACTTCTATAAACGGGTCTATTCTGCTGTAATTATTGTATACAGACACTGACAAACTTTTCATCTTGGCTTCCCCATTTAAAGGCAGGGTAAGAGATTCTCTGCAATTCGTACGATACAGTGGCATCAAATTTATCGTGATGACGCTGCAAATTTTAACCTTTTTAGTGGAAAAAAAATAGAAAATAGATAAATGAGAGACAGATGGAAGACGGACCGGACTGAGCGTGAGTTTTAACCCTTTAAGCACCAAAGTCGCAATATTGCGACAAGCAACATTGCTGAATAAAACGGGCTGTATCTATAAATGTGAAGCCGAATCTTGTTTCTACTTTTCACCAGGAGGTGGCGGACATGTGTTCCTGTAATCTGAGAACCATTTTTGGTGGTGGCGCTATTCAAAGTTTTAGCGTAAAATGAGTTTGAAAAACACCCTCCGGCGCAGAGACGCGCGGCGAAGCAGTGGTAGAAATGCTGAGCGTAGCGAGAGCAGAGTAGAGCGAAAGAGTGTTTTTTCATTTACTCATGATGTCAAGACGTCGGTTTACCGTCCACGAAGTACTTTGTCAGGTTCTGGCTAACTCTGATTCCGAGGAGGAAGACATTCAGTTGTCCAGTGAAGCAGAAACTGACGTTAGTAGTGACGGCGAGTCCGCGCGTTGTAATCCACAATCAGTATAGCGGACGCTTCACCTCAGCGTGACCGGGGTGAAAACATTCTGCGATCGGCAAGCAGGTCGAGATCTTAGGGAGGCTCATAACACCGCAAATAAGGAAAAATGTAGCAGGGATAAAAACAACCGCGGTTGTCCTGGCAATGCGGGAGAAGCCGCAGGAAAAAAAACACACCGCTAATGGCGCACCGGAAATCACGGTGGTGATGATGATGGTGGCGGCTGAGAGTTCTTGAGAGAAGAGGAAGAGTATTGAAAGTGGAGCCTAAATTTTGATGAGCCTGTTGGTTTTTGTGGAGACGATCTGACAAATTCTGAGCCCAAATGATGAATTCTGGAGCCTCATCACCAATCAAACAAATAGAAAAGGCCACCAGTACAGTATGCCTTTATCTCAAACCACTTTAAAGGTAAAGCCTTTTGAAACCTTGATATCAAAATTGAACATTTTCCAATATGGCCGCCACCTTGTGACGTCATAATATGCAAATTATATGAATAATTTCACTCCCATCACAGACTTTGAGTCATACTGAACAATTTTCTCATTGACAGTACACCTTTATCTCAAACTGCTTTCAAGTTATAGCCTAAAATTGTATATTTTCTTGTAAAAAAACTCCGGCCTAAAGGGTTAATCTTCTACTGTGTATTTATTTAGAGCTCTGCTAAACTCAGATGGTCTTTCTATTGATCAGTTAGGGGCATTTTGTGAACATGTACCTGCGCTCATCATATGGACTCAACACACAAAGCACAAAGCTCCCGATATAAAATACAAGACAGTAGCTGTTTTCTCAGTTAACAACACTGCAAGCTTGACTTATTAGGAATGACTCTCTCTGTGCTTTCGGGGGAAAATGATCTGCCTCAGATGCTCGTGAGCAGCCAGCATGACGACTAACATTTGACACAACTGCTGGCTTAAGGGCAGCTGATATTTCCCAGTCTGGAGGTGGCGCTGCCATTTAGGCTGCGCGTGTTCACTGCACTGTGGAATTGTTTTGTTCATTTGACTTGTCACGGTGGTGAATGTTAAAAAAAAAAAAAAAAAGAGAGAGAGCAGCTTCCAGGGTTCAGGTCTGCTCTTTCTTAAAAGAAAACAACAAGAACAAAAAAAGAAAAGTGGATGCTCAGCCACAGTCGTGACACACTCCACTGACTGTTACTGACAGCGGCGCGGGGGCAAAGCAGGAATTTGTCTTTTGGGTTAGTGCTGTCAAAAGGGCCGTGAACGTTCATAAATCACACAGGCAAGCGACGGATCCGAATCAATACAGCCATTGAGATATTAGACGGAGGCTTTGAGAGAAGAACATCCCACAGGGGTCCCTTCCTCACCTTCTGAAATTTGGGACTTGACTACTGTCGTTGTGAAATGCAATCACTGAACCCTTCTGAGTGAAATAACACAGATGGACCGGCACACTTTCATTCATTATAAAGAACATGAGTGAAATGAGATGACACCCTCTGGGTAAACTAAGGTGAGGGTGGGTGATGTAATTTAAAAGGAAAATACATTCCACCTGAGACGTTCTCATTATCTCAACATGCCCCTGTTTGGATTCAGCAGCTCACGATGATGAAATGTCTCCGTCCTCGTCTGGCGTCTTTTTCCAATCAGGGAGCATTTTTCAACCCCTCGTCTCAGTTTCGCCGGCGTTGCATTTCAGAAATCTTTCAAACACTGATGCTTTTGATCCGAGGTGAGAGCAAAGTGCAGTACTTCCGACGGCCAGGAGGAGGATCGTCCCCCATCACTGCGTTTGGCCAGAATATCTCACCTGTGTGGTCCACGTTTGCTGGAATCAAAAGCTTTCCCGCACAGCGAACAGAAGATGACTGAGTGATGAGTTTTTCAGAAGACTCTGATTTACAAAGAACATATTTCAGAAAATACCAGAAAAATTAAATGTAAACCCTTACATAAAAAAAAAAAAAAATCATAATGAAGTCATCATACAATAAGCTGCCTTAGCAGAAGCTTGTTCCCAGGAATTTAAAAGTATTGAATGTTCCAAAACATTGTATATTTAGACTACAGTGCAACAGCATATATTTTTTCCAGTGAGTAGTATCATGTCAGCATCACTTATGACATACAGAAGGCCTGTTATGAGTACTGGCCTCTATATGAAGTACTATTACATGGACTAAATATAAGCAGTTTCTCAACATCACCACTAGAGGGCAGTGAGTATTAAAGATTTCAACTACATGTAAGTGCAGATCTCAATAAATCTGCAATATTAAATTGTAGCACTCATCTTTGGTCTGCTATATAGTTTGTAATATTCCAGTGAAGACCTTTTCTGGTGGGGATTTAATCATCAATACTAAGTCATATTAAAAAGCATCAGGCAGCATTAGATCCTCTTTCAGTCTCAATAGATGTCTCTAATCTAGAGCCGTATTTAGATGTCATGTTTCCATGCTTCAGGCAAACTTTACCATTTATTCATTTATTTTAAATCTATGGAAACTAACCATGTAGTTGTGGTGATCAAGTTAGACTTAATCAGTGCATTTTAAACGTTGCCAAAAAGGCAGCAGTAGATGTTACTGGATTGAGTCTTTCCGTCATTAAACTTCCTCTCCGTGATCAAATGAAATATGTTCTGTAATCAGTTTCAACACAGCCGCTGATTTTTGGACAGGCACATGGATGCTTTTTAATTTGTTTACAAACAAACATAAACTCAGTACACTTCATCACTGTTTAAACCTGAAAGCTTGAAACCTTCAAAGACAAAAAAAAAAAAAAATGCATGATACAAAGTGTAGGCAGACGTGGTGCAAACACGTGAACGTTCAAAATAAAATCACAAAGTTTCCCCTTGTCAATTAAACTAGCATCGAAAGCTCCTCGTTTCTGACATGCAGACTGAATAAACAGTTCAGTGATTGGCTAACGCGTGCAGCCGCATTTACCAGCTGATTACAATGTTGATGCTCTGCTCAATCATCAACATCTTTCAAGAGGAAAAACAGCCAGAAAAGTAACATCTGATCCTGCCGCAGCATCTACCTGTCAAATAAACATCCTGCACACAAGGCTTCATGTGTTAAGGAATGTCACCGTGAACAACGTAACAAATCTCCACGTCGTCGTTTGCGTAGCTTCAGGCATCAAAACTTCTGTGTGTTCCGTTCAGCGTTCGTGTGATGTGGTTTGAATCGACTGCCGTCTCTGATTCAGTCCGTGTGCTCATTTAGTGTTAGAACGTAAAATACAAGCCAGTGTCCAAACGTGCAAAATCCTAATTTATCTTTACCATAAGTGCGATGATTTCTTTAAACTGTCCGACGCTGCCTGAGGATAAAACGCTCACTGTAACATGTAGGTCCAAAATACACTTTGTTCCAAACATACCTGCTGACATTATAAGTGGAATAGTTTCGCCATGATTCTGTTCAGAAAATCTGATTTTATGATCACATGATTTCTACTTTAATTTCTGGCCTGATATGAGATAAACATGTACAGTGTTATAGCATCAGCAGATCTAGAAACAAAGATGCTGTACAACTGCTAACTGTGCTTACTGGATATAAATGTTACAATCATACTCACGTTTCTCTTATCATCCCTTCTTCACATTCTCAAAACCTAAAAACTCTTAATACCAAAGCTGATTTTATTTTTATTTTTTTGTAGTATAACAGTGTTCCCTTTAACATACCTCCACCCTCCCCTTTGAACGCAGCAGCTGAGTCCAGCGTTTTAGCTGTCCGTCGATCCGCCGCCCTTGTTCTTGTTGCGGCTGAGAGGAAACGTGGACTTGCTCTGCGGTTGGGTCATTTTGCTGGCCAGGTAGACGAACGGCTCAATGAGCGTGCGCCGCTCCACCACCGACACCTCCCACAGACGCACCTTCTCGTTCTTCGCCCAGTTCTGGGCGTAGTTAGAGTCAATCCTCCGCTCGTCCTGCTTGTCCAGCTTGTTGCCCAACACAACGATGGTAACCTACGGGTCAGGATGACCAGGTGAGCTCACATCAAACGCCACAGTAGCGTCAGCTACAGCTTTAACTACGGTATACTCTTACACAAAACACAATATTACCAATAACTGGATTCCGTTCTCACCTCTTTCTTGTCTCTGTGACGATCAATGTCTTTCTTGAGGGCCTCCATTCGCTTAAAGGACTCTTTGCTGTCGATGCTGTAGACGAGCACGAAGCCGTCCGCAAAGGTGTAGTAATGTCGGGGAAACTCCATCCCATCCCGGAGTCCGCGGGTGTCGTAGAAGCGCACCTGTTCTCGTGTGCCGCGGTCAGTTTCTACGGAGCCCATGTAGATGTCCTCCAGGGTCTCCATGGGCTCCGAACCTGAGAAAGGATGAACAAATACACGCAAATATGGCATGACGTGCTGCATGTGTATTAATCTGTTTATGGCAACCCAACATTTAATATTCCAGCACTGATGCAGTTCATTATAATAAACATTTGCTTCTAGGTAAACAGTCCAAAACAGGATACATCAAGATGTACTGTGTCATGTTGAACCACTAAACACAGAAAGAATCAGTTTCTTTTTTTAGAGTTGGCACTGAGTTTCTCAAACGTTATGACATCCACTTCCAGCTGTTTACACAGACAGCGATTACAGCAGATGTTGCGTTCAAGAAAGCTATGAGCAGACTCTGTTTGAGGAAGCTCTGATCTTTCAGCGCTCGCAACACGATGCTGGTGATCAGTCTCTGACGGTAAACGCCATGTAATGTGGTCTGCTGTAGGAGCATCGTCTGTGCCAGAGATGCAAACAGGCTTAATAAACTTATTCACAAAACCAAATCCATCTTTATTCAGAACGTTGAGATGTTTGTATCGGTGAGGAAGAGGATCCAATCCATCCATCTCCCTCCATGCCTCACAACAGAGACAGTCAAGCTCATTCTCCAGCAAACTCATTCAACTCTACTGTTGCAAACATTCCTTTAGGAAATCATTTCTACAATTCAACACCTCGCTGTGAAGCCGCTCCCTCGTGTGACAGATGAAGACACTGTTAGCAGTAGCTGTCTTTACATATTGTTATTATATTACTTTCTGTCTGAACTGAATTATGTGAAGTTATCAAAATGGCATATTTTGCCTAATTATGTACATTTTCCCAAATTAATATAGAGTGAAATGTTAGTGGCATGTTCTGATCTAAAAAGAGAAATTCACTGAAATTAAACTGAATATTATCTGCATTAATCTGGGAGACTACCTGAAGTATAACATAATCAGCTATAAAGCATATAACCCCATTCTTTCTCTCTCCTAACTGACCTGCCTCAAACATACTGACCTCTCACCAAAAGCTCAGTGATGTGCAAGAAAGCAGACACAGGCGTACCTGCAACGTGATTGGCGTACAGCAGTTGCTCCAGTATAGCTGTTTTTCCAGCTGCAGACTGGCCACACAACGACCACTTTACAGCTTTTCCCCATGACAGTTCCTCACTCTTCAGTCAAAGGACCTGCTGATGCCAGAAAATAAAGATTAGAAGCTCACAAGTCAAATTAATTTACAATGGCCAGTTTCTGTTTGCGTGCCTTGTGTACGAATGGTTTGATGAACGTGCCAAAATCACAGAATATCACAAGTTTGGGGCCCCTGGTTTTATCCCAGAACCATAAGTTAAGCCTGAAGTTATTCATGTGCATGTTAAAATGAGATTTTACCTGTGGCTTTTTTTTCTCTGGCTGGAAATTACATTAAAAACGTACAAAAGTCGGTGGGATTTTGTGGTTTGAAAAACATTTTATAATTTCTGTGTTCTATTTTTGTTGATGTTGTTATTTTTTTATATTTTGACATAAAAAATTTATGTTTAAAACTGTCAAAATCAAAACCTTCATTTTCCATCACTGCAATGAAGCAGCTCTCAAAATTACAACCCTTTTATTTGCCTCCAGTGGGGTTTGATCTCCATGTGTTTGGGGCTGAAAGGTTTTCTTTTGATTACGCTCATGCTGACTTCCTTCAACATATTCTGGATGTTTCAGATAACTCTTTTGTTGGAGGGTCCGGAGGTGTCAGACTTCAGTCCTGGAGGGTCACTGCCCTGCATGTCTTAGATGTTTCCCTGCTTCAGTGCACCTGATTCATATGAATGCATCATTAACAGAGCTGTTAACAGAGCTGGATGACAAGCTGATGGTGATCCATTCATTTGAATCTAGTTTGCTAAAGCAGGAAAATATCTAAGACGTGCAGGACAGCGGCCCTCGAGGGCTGCAGTTTGATACCTGCGTACCAGGTTCTGGCCAAGACAACTTTTCCTGCAGACAGCCTGATGATTTCCTTGAGGATTTAATGTGGTTTTCCTTTTTTCATCATTTCTTTGTCTTTGACAGGGCTGCCTGGCTCACTTGTCGGGGAAAATAAAAGGAACAATGCATTCTCACTGCCATGCTTGACTGCAACATCAGTATTCATGTGCAAACATAAAGGAGTTGTTCTTAGGGTTAAACGTTTCCTTTGACTCAAAAGAAAAAAAGCCAAATGAGCAAAAATGAGAACAACTGATGAACAAAGGTTTTTTTTTTGTCCAGACTGGATGTGTTTCTTTTAGAAATGTGGCCCTTCATAGTCATTATTTAGAGGCTGTGATCAGAAATATTGGGACAAAACTGGATTAGAACTTTGTAAAGAAAAATAATATCAACATTTAAAACAGAATTAAGAATGGCCAAGAAGGGTCAAAGCTGCCTTCACCTTCTGAGGAGACTGAGGTCCTCTGGAAAGTGCAAATCCCCGCTAAGTACTTTTACAGTTCTGTGGCGGCCTCAGCTGTCCAGCATGCTGCCAGCAGCTCTAAAGGGGAAAGATAGAGACTGAACAAGCCGGTCAAGAGGGCCAGCTCTGTCCTGGGCTGCCCACTTGACTCTGTGGAGGAGCTGGGTGAGAGGAGGGTTTAGGCCAATCTGACATCTATCATGGACAATCCCTCTCACCCCCACTCCATGAGACAGTAAAGGCTGTGTATCAGCAGACTGTACAACTCAGTGGCTTCGTTGTACTCTGGACAGTCTTTTTTGTTTGTGTGTTTGTTTTGTTTTTCTTCCTTTCTACTGACAGGACAGCATTAGTAGTAGAATGTGTTTATATCCCGTACTGTATTGCTAAATTAACCTTTTTCCAACTTATGTTTGCACTGTCTTGTGAGCTGCTTTAAAAAATTAATTTCCTTGCTGTGGGGTTAGTAAAGTTTCTTATCAATCAGATGCAAAGATGGAGCGATATTTCTTTTTGATACAGGCTGCCAAAGAAACGAAAAACATAAAAAGAGAGAAGCCATCACAAAGATGAAAAAAATACCACTATAAAAATGTCCAAGAAACCAAATGTCTTAAACTAGAAGAAAAGCGTCACAAAACAATCAAAAAGAAGTAACAGCGAAGAGATATAAAAAAAATGTCCTGAGAGAAAAAAAAATGATGAAGAGATGCGATATGACTATAAAGAGAAGAGAAATCATGACAATGAGACACAAACTGAGGCATTAAGCATGACATAAAACAATTGAACAACCAAATAAATGAACACTAAAAGGCCTCAAAAGCGTACAAAACGACCGCAAAGTGGCACAGATGAAGAAAGACGTCGTTACTAAATACAAACGAACAGACGGAACACAAAATACATAAAATAACATTCATCATAAAGTGACAGTGAAGCAACAAACGTTAACTTGTTAAACTGTCTTTGGCAGGTTTGTTACACGAAGAAGTAGCTTAGCATTAGCCTTAAGAGAACTATAGACCAAAGACACCACGTACTGAGTTCCTTATGTATTTAGACCTGAATAAACCAGCTCGGACTTATCTTCGGCAACAAAAACATTCATCTTTGCAGCGAGTTCGCCAATATTCGTTACCTTTTGTCACAATCTTAAGTCCGTTTTCCTGACCTCAACGGACCACTTCCTGTTTACAGTGAACGTAACCGACCGACGCGCGAGACCCCGCCCACCCCCACTGACGGCAAAATGGCGACGGAGAGCTGTGATGCTGTGAACATGGACCCTGACATGGAGCTGTTCAGCGACGAGGAGCTGGAAAGGTGTGAGACATGAGAGCGTTATTGTCAGTGGCAGATTTAGAAACTGAACCGACTGTTTTACTGGTGTGTGTAATCCAAAAATGTTGCCATGGGAATTTTCTTTGCTGTTTTTTTGAAAGCTAACGAGCGCGCTACCGCTAACTGGATAGCGTGGTTGCCTTCCACTTAACCAGCTCCTGTGTTGGGTATTTTTTCTTTCAACATCTGTAAATCAGTCTTTTCTGTCTATGTTTAAAAGTCGATTGTTCCGGTGGTCTTGCCCCCACATGACTGCCGTCTTCCCAGATTGGAATTAGCCGGCTTAATGACATCATTCAGCCGCCGTGTGGTCGTGATGTGAGGCATGAAAGCCCTCCAAAAAAAGTCGCAGCAGCAGCAGCACCCAGCATGGTGTCAGATGTTCCTGGCTCTGCCGGCCTGCTTCACAAAATAGCCACGCGTTTGCGTGGGAATGACACTTCTTGCCTGCTGTTTTGGCAGTCTATGTTTAGCCACCTCATGCCAGGAAAATCTCAGGCATGGACACTTGTCTGTCAATAATCACAGATGTGCCCTCTTCACATGAGATTATGAATAGCCTGTAACAGCCAGGCGGCCAAAGGGATATTAAAAAGATATGGGAACTTCCATCAGTAGGGGGCTGTTACTGTCCTACCATTTTCCTGTTTGCATAACAGGAAAAAACAAAGAGTGTAGTTTATAGTTTAATATACACTACTCACAAAAAGTAAAAGTGTTTAACGGATGTTTCTTTGTTGTAACATTGTTTCTTGTTTATAAGCCTTAGATGCCGGAAAGCCTGTTTGTTTCCCTTTCAAATCGTTCCACATTTGTAAAGAACATGCATTCGTGGGCAATGAGCAGCAGAGCCCAGTATGTGGGTTGCGCCTGTGAAAGGTTTATCCAGATCTTCTCTGCCAGTGCCAAACACCTTTTTTTTTTTTTGCTATTGACTCTTACTTGCTGGACTGGATGATTGACATCTGAAGAAACAAAACATGTTGGCAGTTCAAAGATGTAAATGTATTCGTTTAAGAAACGGGAACCTCATTAGCACGTGGAATAACCATCTATGCTGGTCCCAGACTGGGGAGATATGGGATCAGCACTGGTTGCAGAGATTCGTCTCGATATTTCTCTGCATTGAGGTTGCGCCTCCAGTGATGACGAGCCTCGTTTTTTGGGCGAGGGAGCTGCTGCCGCCCCACGCCATCACACTGCCTCCACCAAAAGATGTTAGACCATCGGTGCAGCTAATTGGTACTGGCAGATCTCTCCTGGATGCAACCCACATCCTCCACAAATCCAGATTCCTTCCCAATATGCCACCATTTGAAAGTGAGGTGAGCAGGCTTTCTAGCCAAGACGCATTGTTACGACAAAGAAATGATCTACGAAACACAAATATCCTCACTTTTTCTGCTTAATTTATGTGTGAGGCTACTTCATTAAGAAGTGAAGGAACCTCACTCCTGTTTTGTCGCATTAGATCAGGATAAAGTCGCCGTATTGGTCATATTTTGAGGTAACCTGTCAGTTTCACTGTCGTTCAGAATTAGACATTTACCAGTTTTATTACATCTACATACTTCTTGTTCCAGCCCCACACCTGCACCAAGGTGTTTTGTGTTCTTTTATTATTTATTCCACTGTTAAGATAAGCTAAAGATTTTAAGTATATGCAACTAGAACGACGCCATCAGTTTAGTAGATGTAAAGCAAAGCTGAGGTTGTTTTTTACATCACGATTCTTCAACGTTACATTTGGTTTTGCTGTTGTGCTGTACAGTTATTCTGGTCATTTTATTTAATCTAGGTCTAAATTCAACATCATAGCATTTCCAAAAAAAGCTTGTCGCTGTTAATTAAATAGCATTTTTTACCTCCGCCAAGGAGGTTATGTTATTTCTGGCGTTTATCTGTCTGTCTGTCTGTGTACAAGATAACTCAAAAAGTTATGGATGGATTTTGATGACATTTTCAGGAGTTGTCAGAAATGTGAAAAGGAAGAACTGATTTCATTTTGGGTGTGATCCGTAAGAAATCCTGGATTCTGGGTCGCTTTTAAATTTTCGATAACATTGCGGTCAGTGGGGCCAAAAATGTTGTTTTTCTCAATATCTCAGTTAATTATTGCTTAAAACTCATGAAATCTGACTCAGGGATTGACAAATTTCAAAGGCTGATCTGGATCTGATCCAGAAGGCAGACTTTATTGCCATCTATAAAAACATTGAGGTTGTTTAAATTCAATATATTGACTTTGGAAACAAATATTGCATGAAATCTTTATAGCATTATTATTTATTTTTGTTTGCATCACAAAATAAAGGAAGATATGGTACTTTTCTAGCGGTCCCATATTGTCAGTGCTACATGTACGACTAATATTTATGGTGTAAATCGCTGTATGGGTGAATTGTTGTGCTTGGCGGACGTCTGCGCTCTCGAGTGCTTTTCTAGTTTCACATATATTAGGAAATGCTTCATCAGAATAAGCTCTTTAAATGAAAATCAGTTTCATATTTGACCTGCTGTCACACTAATGGGCCCCTTATTTATGGAAGTTCCCGAATGCAGCACAAACCCGGGCATTTAATCACCGCGTGTCATGATCCCTCTTCAGCTCAGCTCATCTCCGACCTTTCCGCCAAATGAACACGGTTTGTGTCTATTTTTCTGCCGACTTCTACGCAGGGAAGCGGAGGGCTTCAAAGAGCAAGGCAATGCCTTTTATGTCAAGAAGGATTACGCAGAGGCGTTCAATTATTACACCAAGGCGATTGGTAAGCTTTCCAGAATTATTTCTACCGTTTTGACCTTTTTACTAGACAGTGAGCTGGTTTTCTGTTTGGATGAGAAATAAACATATTGATTTAATATTTTTTGTGTGTGTGTGTTTTGCAGATATGAGTCCAAAGAACGCAAGCTACTATGGAAACCGGGCGGCCACACTGATGATGTTGTTCCGGTACAGAGAAGCTTTAGAGGACTCCCAGCAAGCAGTGCGACTAGACAACACCTTCGTGAAGGTGGGTTGGGCCAAACGAGTCAACCGAGCTGTTCAAAATTACAATTGTTCTTGTCAGATGCTTGTTACACAGCTCCAACTGCCCGTGTCAACAGTCTTAAATGAAAATATCCGGTCAGTTACAATCAGATTTAGTCCAAAGGTCTCTAACGGTTCGGTTGACTTGTTTACTTTGATACAACAATTCTGATGTGATTTCCTGGTTGATATCTTCTCCTGTGGCTCTAACGTCTAACGTATTCACATTATTGTGCCACACTCAGATATCAGCTTTTAGTATTGTATCTGTCGTTGCTGTATTTGATCGATCGTCTATTTGATCGACGCTCTGCAGAGTTATTTTAGATGTTTCTTTTTTTTTTTTCTTGTTCATTATGAAGGTGTATTTTAAGCCTTTTCACTACTGGTTGTTGGCCATGTTGTGTTCGCTTCCACATAAATGGATCACTGTTTAGATCAGTGGTGCGCAAACTGTGGTACGCATACCACTGATGGTACGCGAGCGCTCTCTGGTGGGACGTGGGGGGAATGTCATGACTTTCCACATTTTTTCCACATTTTCAGTTTAAAAAAAAGCATAAAATTGTCTTAGTTGCTTGAGTTGCTTATAAAGTTTGCAGATTGATGTAACAACTTTTGAGTGTTTATTTTGCTCTGTATGAGAAGTGTGAGAATTGTTGGACAGAGTTGTAAATGTATGATTCAGTAAAGTAACAATTCAGGCAACAATAAATAACCACAATAAGGAATAAACATCTCTGTGTTTAAAGCTAACTGAGAAGGCATATATGGCTATATTTTAAAATTGGTCATCATGGTGGTACCCAGAGAGCTGAACAGTTTCTCAGGTGGTACGCAGTATTAAAAGTTTGAGAACTTATTGACAAAACGGGCAAATATTAGAAGCAGAGACCATGAACTCTCCTCCTTTTGCTTCTCTTGACATTAGTTTGCACAACTTGTCCAGACTTGTGACCAGATGTGGATATCTCTAGTCCAGTCCCCCCCGTAGCTCCATTTCCTCCAGGGCAAACATTAATTGCCATTTTGCTTCAAACACATGTTCTGTTCTCACTCAGAATCGCTTCGGTTCAAGTTGTTTTACTCTCCTTATCACATAATAAAAGACCGACGGTGCTTTTTAACTCCACAACGTTCCTTTCAGTCTTGAATTTGGGCAGTGTTATAGAAATCACATACATGGTAGCAAATTATATTCTTATTTCTCATTATCTCTTTTATTTTTTGGGGCACTGTACTAATCAGTACATCCACTGTTTTGTGGTACCAGAAGGATCCTGAGAGGTTTTAACTCTGGAAGATCCTTTAAATGTGGACATTTAGTTTTATTTAGTTCAAGGGTCCCTGCGTGAAACACAACCTGTCAAACTGGTTTCATATTGGTTAATCTTTACACCCATCATGCATTATGAAGTCTAGCACATAATTGTTGTACAATAATTGTGTATTACATTTATATCACATAACAAAGAAGTTAAGTTAGGTTTTGTCCTACTCTTTTAACCAACTTGCTAATTGCACGTCTCCCGCTCAGGGGCATCTGCGAGAGGGCAAGTGCCACCTGTCCCTCGGCAACGCCATGGCTGCCAGCCGCTGCTTCCAGAAGGTTCTGGAGCTGGAGCCAGACAACAACGCGGCTCAGCAGGAGGTGAGCCGGCCTTTTATTTCAGAGAGCATGATCTGACAACTTTGGCATGATGTCAAAGAGGCTTTAGCCCTGCCGCTGAGAGTAAAGCACATGAGTCTCATACAGAGAGGTTTAACAGGCGGCCAGCTGGAGCTGCTGTTGGATCTCAGCGAAACGGGCACGAGTCACGTTTCGGGTTACTCCAAGAAGCAGCGACGCTTCCTCTGGTCTGGTTTGACGAGCACTAAGCATTGCACAGCAGTGAGGCCAGTAGTTGTTGTTATGTCACGACCGCAAGTCTCGTACGACGTCACTGAATACCACTGATTCCCTCCGGCAGCTGAAGAACGCAGAGTCCATCTTGGAGTACGAGAGGATGGCAGAGATTGGATTTGATAAGAGAGACTTCAGGATGGTAAGAAATAAAGTCAGATTTTTCATTTGCATGAGGCTGTATCTGTCGGGTCAAGTAAAGCAAACAGTGCAAATGCTGCGGTTCTCTTCAGGTTGTGTTTTGCATGGACCGGGCCTTGGAGTCTGCTCCAGCTTGCCACAAGTTCAAGATACTGAAAGCAGAGTGCTTAGCGCTGCTGGGACGATACTCAGAGGCGCAGTCCGTGGCCAGGTAAGAGCTGCGACAGAGGTTCAGTTAGCATTTTCACAGTAGACATTGTTACAGTGAGATGGTAGGTGAAAATTAATGTCTTTTGACGTAACCTTGATGTGATTTTTGGCAATCCAACACAGCAAATAGGACAGCAGTGATATGCTCATGCCTCTGAGAAGTATAACTTGGTCTTAAATCTGAAACCACAGCAATTTCTGTCAGTTGCTACACGACTGCATCCTTAGGATTCTGTCTCAATGCTTCAGCAATGAATTTAAAAAAATAGGGCTGGGCAACGATTAAAATTTTTTAATTGCGATTAATCGCATTTATACACAAAATCAAATAATAAATTCAAAAGTAGTGTAAAGGTCACTTTTATTTAAATGCTCTGCTGCTATATGAACTAAAGTGCCACAACATTTGTTGTTCAAACACTTTTAACATCCGCACTTGTCAGTTACACATATTTAGTGTAAATCTCATCTTAAAAAATGTAAAATAAAATAAAGCTTATTGCCACTGCCAGGGACATTAATCTCATCCTGTTTTTATAAAAAATTTAAAAAAAAAAAGTCTACAAACAAAATCCAAGAAAATGATTGTGGCTCAGCACTCAGAACATTAAGAAGTTCAACTTGGCAGTTGTTACAAATAACCTTGTTTCTGTTGAAATCCTCCGTCTGGGAGAACTTTAAAATGAAAATATCCATGTTAAAGTTCAGTAACTTTACCAATCCGTGTATCATTCATTCTTTCCACTTTCAATTGTCAGTCAAAAAAAAAAAAAAAAATTAAAAAGTGACATTTTATTATGTTTTTCATTTTTTAATCTAACACAAAAAAAAAAAACCAAAAAAAATGCCTGTTTTTTTTTTTTTTTTTTTTTTTTATTTATTCAATTTTAGACCTGGATCAAAAATATGAAATGAAAAAACAGACCACAGAACTGAATATGTTTTATAATCGAAGACTGGACTTTCTGTTGTCATTACACATCTGTGCCACTAGATGGAGCCGCACTGCAGTAACCAGCTAGAGAACAGCAGGACAGTGAACACATGGAGCAGATCTGATGGAACATGGAGGAATGATGCAAAAGTTTTCTTGCAGTCCAGAGTTTTGTTTTTTTTTTTTTTTTTCAGACAGAATTGTTAATATTGCTACCTGAGTTGCTACCAGAACTGTAAACTCCACGTCTGTTTTAGTTTTACCTGATGTTTACTGTGTTTCCGGTTCCGCAGCAGCCAGAAACAGACTTTTCAAAACAAAAGCATGTGAGCAACATGCGTTAACACACGATAAAATAAATGTCGGCGTTAATAAATGAATGCGTTAACGCGATAATAATGTGTTAACTTGCCCAGCCCTAATAAAAAATCAAATCCTGAAAGTTACACATCTTCTTCTATTATTGACGACCTTGACGTTTCCACACAGTGATATTCTGCGAATGGACTCCACTAACGCGGACGCTCTGTACGTGCGCGGTCTCTGTCTGTACTATGAGGACTGCATCGATAAGGCCGTCCAGTTCTTCGTCCAGGCCCTGCGGATGGCCCCTGACCACGATAAGGCTCGGCTCGCGTGCAGAGTGAGTAATCCAGCACGAGATTTTTTTAGAAATCAGATAAACGTCCGTTCCAAATTCCTTTTAATGAAACCAAACGTGAAGGTGCCAGAGAAAGTATATGACATTTTCTTTTGCCCCGTTTATCTTTCCAGAATGCCAAAGCGCTAAAAGCCAAGAAGGAGGAAGGGAACAAGACGTTCAAGGAGGGAAACTTTGCGGCAGCATATGAGCTGTACACCGAAGCACTAACAATAGACCCCAACAACATCAAGACTAACGCCAAGCTGTACTGTAACAGAGCCACTGTTGGCTCTAAGGTGAGTAACCATCACATAGTCATTTTCTGTCTCTGACGGTGCTTATTATTCTAGATAGGTAGTGCTTTCTTTTCTCAGATCAGAACTAAATTATTAGGTATTCTCATTCCCTTAAATAACCCCTCTTTTTTTGTTTTTCCCTGAAAGCTGAAGAAACTAGATCAGGCCATTGAAGACTGCACAAAGGCCATTAAACTGGATGAGACCTACATTAAGGCCTATTTACGGAGAGCACAGTGGTACGGATGTTTCCGACTTGACTGTTGATAAAGTTGTGTTGCATTTGGTTTTATGACATCACCACTGTTATCTATATTTGCATTTTATTTGTGTATTCTTTTTTAATGGCTTAAAAAAAAATGACTTTTGCTTGCTGTGTTGCAGCTACATGGACACAGAGCAGTATGAAGAGGCGGTCAGAGACTACGAGAAGGTTTACCAGACAGAAAAGACAAAAGGTGAGAACACGAATGCGTTCTTCACATTCGGGGAGTTTAGGGACTGTGTCCATATGTTTTTTATCCAGTCAAAAAGGCGCTGTCTGGAACATGTACTCCCATAAAACATCTCAGGATTAACACAGTTCCATAATAGCTCTCTATTCAGTTTCCTGTCCACCATGCTGACAAGTGTTGTCCGTGTCATTAGTTGCCAAAGAAGCAGTGACATTAATGATTCCAGCAGTTTTCTACCAAGTTCAGAGACTTTCCTGGTCGAATCGCTTTGAGTCACGGAGATGCAGCTTTCTGAAAACGGATGCTTTGAACTCAAATCCACGTGTTGCTGATGGTTTTGCTTTTTCCTCCCTGCAGAACACAAACATCTTCTCAAAACTGCTCAGCTGGAGTTGAAGAAAAGCAAGCGGAAAGATTACTACAAAGTACTCGGGGTGGAAAAAAACGCCACAGAAGACGAGATCAAGAAAGCATACCGCAAACGGGCACTTTTACATCATCCAGGTGCTCATTTCCTGCTCGCCGGGAAGCGGCCACAGTGATGCCACGCAGACGTAGAGTCAATAAGTTCTTTTACCTTTGTAACCCCCCTCTTCTGTTTAGATCGTCACAGCGGAGCCACTCCTGAGGTGCAGAAGGAAGAAGAGAAGAAGTTTAAAGAAGTAGGCGAGGCGTTCAGCGTGCTTTCAGACCCAAAGAAGAAGTCTCGCTACGACAGCGGACAGGATCTGGAGGATGACGGCATGAACATGGGAGGTGAGAACCGGGCCGAGCCTTAGCGTGGGACGTCTAGATTTAAAATGTGCACAGTGGACGTTCAAACCAGTTCTGCGTATTGATTTTTTTTTTTTTTTCCCTTGTGCTTTGTCTCTGTCCAGATTTTGATGCCAACAACATTTTCAAAGCGTTCTTTGGAGGACCAGGAGGTTTTAGTTTTGAAGGTATTTTGTTTCATTTGAACTGAAGCTGTGCTGATGTTTTTATTTCAACCTTTAAACGATAAAATGCCCTTTTTAATTACTGATTTTTATATTTTTGTTGCATTTCAGCATCAGGACCGGGAAATTTCTTCTTCCAGTTTGGTTAAGCGGAGGATACATCTGCGAATACTGTTACTACATCAGGACTTTTCAACAATGTCAGCCCCTCAACCCGCCATCTGTATTTAATGACTGACTGAAAACGAGATTCCTTCTCTATGCCATTGACTCAATGAATGCAACCCAACGACCACACGCAGCGACTGATTTAACTCCTGCTATAGGAAGGACACCAAGATGGCTCAGATTGATTAGCGTTACTGGTTTTCTTTTTTGTTTTCTTCTAAAACGAACGTGAAAATCAGTAACGGCTAGAAAACACTGGTCCAAATGCTCTCTGGATTTTTTTTTTTATAAAGGAGGAATTGTGCAGCTATCGTATCGGTTTTTAGGCAACCACGCAGAAAGTGCCATCACGGGGGAAACTCACGCCATGCAACTGCACATCCAGAAAACTATTATCCTGCTCATCCCGACTACCTGCTGAGAGTGTTCTCTGCATGAAAGTTATTAACTTGAACATCGGTTTCTGAGTAAAATCACTGACTGAGCAGCAAAATCTGTCTTTTGAAGACTCCCTCAGACAGTGGGCTGCTATGAATTCGCACTGAAAGCTGCCTCCTTGTCAGACCCTAAGGGAGCAATCAATCATTTTATATATATATATCAGCAACAGCTGGAGCCAGACGTGCACGAGCAGCAAAGCCAGAGCACACTAGAAACGTGGCAGTGAACACAGCGACGCTGGCTTTGTTGCAGCAAAGTCACTCTCCCTGTTGTGGTCACCGGTTTTATGTTTGACGTTGCCATTCACAGATTGCTGCATTGTACATTTTACTGGAATGTAAAGTGTTAATTTGTGATGTTTGTTGATTTTGTTTCCATGTTGTTTTTTTTTTTTTTTTATTTCCAAGCATATATTTATTGTAAGTTTTCTTTCTTATGAAGATCAGTGTAAGATGATGACACTCTTCTGTTTGCGAAAAAGTCGGACATGAGCATTTCTCACTTTAAAAAAAAAACAAAGGAAAAAAAAAAAAGAACAAATGAGTAAACAATTGATTTTCCAGGTCTGCATGAAATGTTTCTCTAAAACCAATTACAAAGCTTGTGTCGCCCGACTGAGTCACGCTGTCTAGTTTAACTCCGGTGCAAACAGGAAATAAACATTACAGAAACCAACCTTGTGAGGTTTTGTTTTAAAGAGTGTCCTCATCTTTGCTCAGTTTTTGCCCTCTTTGGTGAAACCATCCTTTCTTGACTCTAAATGTACAAGCTGTGTCAATAAAGTTGGCCTTCTCTGGATTTCCCCCGCAATGTTTTTTTTTTTTTTTTTTTTAATATTTTTTTTTGTTTATTTTTAGTAGAGTAGCACAAAAAAATGAGTCTTTCACTGTCAGTTTTGTTTGATAAAGTTATAATGGAGAAGTAATTTTATTTTGACTGTAGGAACGCAGACGGTTCGGCGCTTGTTTCCGCCCGATCTTTACCGAAGGGGGCGCCATTTTCTCAGATTCATATTTGATGTGGTTGCTAGGATACCGGTCAACGGAAGACGCTCTCAGCTTTGAGCTGCCCGTTGAAATAGAAAAATTTGCGTTGAAATACACGTTTAAAGCAACGGAAAATGTCGGATACGGATGAAAACCCCGACAAGCCCATGTTAAGGGTCCCTTTCTCAACTTTATTGGCCGAGGGGGAATGGCTGCTGAGTAAAGGAGAGTACAAAAAAGCTTTGGAGTGCTTCACGACGGTAATATATGGAGACACCGCTAGCTAGATGTGTGTGTTAATTATGTGAAATCAACAAATCAGTTGCTGTTGGTGTTTGTTTAGGCGCTGACTTTACAGCCTGGTGACAAGAAATGCTTTATTGGTCGATCCAAATGTTACATGAAGATGGGGCAAATTGAGGAGGCTTTAAAAGAAGCAGAAGCTTCACTCGAAGGTGACAAGTCATATTATGAGGTAAATGTTTACGTCTTCTGCTATAATGAGCATCGTAGATTTCCTACGGCAGGCCTTGTACACAAGAAAAGAAAAGTCAAACGAGCCTTTGTTTCAACTTGTTTTGGGTTTTTTTTTTTCTTTCCCAGGGATTGTACCAGAAGGCAGAGGCTTTATACCACATGGGAAATTTTCCATTTGCGCTGGTGTTTTACCACAGAGGACAAAAGATTCGTCCACAAATGCAGGAGTTCACGCTGGGGATCCGGAAAGCACAGGACGCTATAGAGAATGTTATTAGCAGTAAGTTATAATAATATTGTAGAAATGTCACATGAAATCTCCCTTTGAACCTGAATCTGATCTGCTTCTTTCTTTGTTTTTCTTTTTCTGCCATACCACAGCTATATCCTTTACCAAACCAGAGACTAAAGAAGACCCTTCATTGTTCAAAACAGAAGAGGAGGTATAGCTTTACTGCATTTTTTTCTTTAGTCACAGTTTTTAAAGATTTATACTTAGAGACAGAGCAGAATATCCATGTTTCCTCCCTGTTGTCATCCAATTCAATTCAAAAATACTTTATTGATCCCCAAAGGGAAATTAAATTGTTGCAGTAATGATTCAAGTCACTTCAAAGATTCATTATAGATGGTTATCGCTGTAGGCAGGAAGGATCTCCTGTGTTACTGTGTGTTGCAGCGGATCTGAAGAAGCTTCTGACTGAAGACACTCTGTTGCTGGAAAAGACTGTGTTGTTTGGAGGATGTTCAGGGTTGTCCATGAGGCTCTTCATTTTATGAAGTATCAGCTCCAGAACAGAGCCAGCCTTTTTTTTTTTATCAGTTTGTCCACAACACACTTACAGTAGATATGCAGCATCCGGCTGCAAACACTGAAGGACTTAAGCTTCCTCCAGAAGTAAAGTCTGCGCTCTGTCCCTCCTTATAAACAGCATCAGTGTTGCATCTCCAGTCCAGTCTGTTGTCCAGGTGAACGCCGAGGTATTTATTCTCCTCCACCACCTCCACTTCTTCTCCCATGATGGAGATGGTGTTTGACTCATTCCTGGTCCTCCTAAAATCCATGTCCTTTGTCTTGTCAACATTGAAGATGAGATGATTGTTCCCACAACACACCTCAAAGCGGTCCAGCAGTTCTATGTACTCAGTCTCTTGTCCGTCACTGATCCACCCCACAGCTGCAGAGTCATCTGAATATTTCTGCAGATGACAGGACTGGCTGGTACCCTGAATTGTCCACAGGAGTGAGTGTGTGTGGTTGTTAGTCTATATGTGGCCCTGCAATGGTCTGGTAAAATATCCAAGAGGGAATCCCACGCTTTATGCCCAAACAGCCGAAAATAGACTCCAGCAGACTGGATATGTATAAATCAACCCATTTAACTCTTTTTTTTTCCCCCCTTAAATGTATGTTCTTAGATGACAGGGTACTGAAAGAGAGAAATAACCACTCCCATAAAAGGCTGAGCTTGGGCTGTTTAGGTAGCTGCTATGTATAAAAGAAAATCAAGGCCTCGTAGCAGAAAACTAAACACAAATCACATAACACTGCTGTTTGCAGCATGCTTTGCTCCTGCCATTTCCTCCCCGAGTTAATAATCCACCTGGCTGACGTAAAGGAAGCGATATTTGTCAGACCAGGAGTTGCAGAGCAGGCCACTTTCTTCCTGGACTAGGTGCTTTCCGCTGAACGTTTGGGTCAGCACTATGTGCAGAAAACTCCAACGTACATTGTGGTTTTATACCGTTAAAAGTTTTTAGCAGTTTGTGTCACATGTTGTTGTTGTTGTCCTGCCTAAGACCAGCTTTCCTCAACAAACTTTTCTGTTATGATTTGTATTCTTTTCTTAGTTCCTTACACTTTTTTCCACTATCTTTCATCACATTAACCTAATTGACTTTTTTTTTTTTTGCCTGTCAGTGCTTTTAATGGTGTAGCTCATCAGTTTAAGTACATTTAGGAAACACTAGATTCTATATTATTTCATGGATGTGTACGTGACCACTTAGATTTACTTCTCTGACAATGCTCAAACTGTTATTAATTCCTTATTCTTAAAGAAGAAAACACCTGAGAGTCCGAAGAGCCCTAACGATGAGAAGGTATTGAAACAGTGGTACGGAGAGTTATCCAAAGACAAGAAATTTCTTGAAGATCTGATGAAAGACAAAGGTACTGTGTTACTCATAGATCCTAAGCACATTAATATCTGGATTTGCTTCTGTCACTCGTCTTTCAGTTGGGAATGAAGTAAACTGTATTCACATGTTAAATGTCTTCTCTTGGCACTGCTGTTACAACAAAGTCAAAGTTTTGATAGACTCACTTTTAAAGCTGCTATACAATGACCTGCAGATCTTATGAGAAGTGAGACAAAGCATGGGGAAAAAGTGCAGGACATCATTCAGAGCAGCCTCACTTTGATCAGCGCTTGCATCGAGGTCTCGAATCAGGAGAAACCATTCCCTCCCAAAGAAAGGAAGAGTCTGCACTCACAACAGAAATTCAGCCCACCTTCTGAATCTGATCAGTTTGTCCTTCAGAGCCTTAATGATATAGATGCAGGTAAGATGGACGTCTGAATGAACATGTAGTTTCCTGCTTTTCTCATCAGTTAAAAAATGATACCTATTCACTTGTCTTCTTAGAGCTGACTTCTGGAAACTCAGAGGGTAGTCTGGAGAAGGCGAAGAAAGTCCTGAAGGTTGTGCAGAAGTGGTCAGAGAAAGAGGTTCCCAATAAAAAGGAGTTCCTGGGCCGCCTGCACGCTTGCATCGGAAATGCTTTGTTTAACCTGAGAGACGTGGACAAGGCGCTGAAGCATTATCAGAGAGACCTGGAGTTGGCTAAAGAGCGGTGAGAAGTTTGAAAAACTGCACATTTGGAGTGAAAGCACGTCATAACGAGAGGCCAAATATTCAGTTATCTTTCCGTCCACCAGTAACCATCCAGAAGCAACGTCCAGGGCTCTGGACAACATGGGCCGAGCTCATGTAGAAAACGAAGATTTTGCACTGGCCATTGAGTTGTAAGTAAACGGTGAACCATCAACTTCACTTGTCAAATGATAATACTTTAATCTGAACACATTGTTTGTTAAAAAAAAAAAAAAAAACAATCTTGTACTTTTCTGTCTTAGAGAGTATTTTACAACGAGATGTGCCCTTGAAAGATTCCTGTTACCTATTTGATTTTTCTGTCTCTCTTTATTTATATTGTAGCTTTGAAAAGATGATTCCCTTGGTCCATGATGACTTAGAGAAGACTTGTTTGTTTCATAACATCGGCTGTTGTTATGTGGAGCTGAATCACTATGAAGAAGCCAGAGACTATGGCCTTCGTTCACTGGCTGCAGCTGACAAAATAGCTGAAGCGAAGTGGCAGATGTACGCCAACGTTTTGTTGGCAGTGTCAGAATGTAATGCATCCCTTTGTTTTTTCTTGATACAGAAAAATGGCTTAATAGTTAGTCTTTGATGCTTAATTCCTTTTAGCTTTTTCAACCATTTAGGGTTTCGGCATTATTGTTAGTTCTGTCATTTTTACCTGGTATCTATGTACAGATCGATAGATAGGTATAATTAAATACACTTTCTCTTTCCAGTAAAGCGTGGAAATTTTGAATCTTCTGTGTTCCGCTTTGAGAAAGCAATGACCCATGCTGCAGCTCAAGAAGATGACTTTGCCCTGAATTCCCTCCAGGAGGTTCTAACTTAGTCATTTTAAACATCCATATGCTTTATTTTTTACTCCATGAAAGTTATTTTTTAAATTGTTTTTTCATTCTAACTTCCAGCATTTTGCTTTCAGGCTCTTGATGAAGCAAAGCAACACCTCCCGTCCTGAGAAGGTGTTCAGCGGTCCAGAAGGCAGCGTGGGAAAACACAAACTCCGTTTGCAGTATCTCAACCAATTAAACTGTTTGGGTCTCATTGGGAGCAAAAGTCTAGATATTAATTACAATAATTCATTAGTGTGTGGTCTCCTGAGGAACCACCTGGGGGGAGGAGGGGGGGGTTGTACTCCACAATAGTTTATTTCTCATTGTATCTTTAAAGAGTCAAATTATATAAAGCTGGCCATTCTTGTTGTATATTATATACATTTTTTTTTTTTGCCAGATTTCAAATACTATGTTCTTAAAATGTCTTCCTTTAAAAAATGAGTTTTATTATACAATTTGCAATAAACTCTGCATCCTGTCATCAGTGTCCTCTTTTAGCTGGCTTTAAACTCAAACATATAATAGATTACAGCTTTATGGTAGAAACTTCCTCTTGTTCCAGCTCTGTCACATCTGTCATCCGGTCTGGATTTACATACAGATGACTGCTTTCACTGTTTATGGCCACAGGTTTATACTGGCAGCACGTTTGTTTGACAAAAAAAAATAGTCAGATGAGTCAGTGTTCAAATCTTAATACCTCAAAAGTTAAAGTAAATAATCTCATGTGCATACAAGTGATCTTTGACTTCATGAAGTCAGCTTCTAGGATTTTTTGAGGTGTAGTCTGGCAGAAGGGTTTGTTTTACAGTAGCTGAAGCTTTGCATTTGAGATAACAACAGCATTTTCTTCTAATATTTGAGAGGAAAGACAATGTGAACGTTGTTATTGATTAATCAACACTCCATACTGAAAGAGTATATATGTTTGTCTGCATGTGTAATTTAAAAAAAAAAAGGGACGGGGGGGGGGGGGGGGGGGGGGTTAATGAAACATTACTGCTTTTGTTCATCCAACTCTAGTTTAGAGCACAGTTTAAAACCTCTAAATGGAACTTATTCTAGGAATAATTAACACACAAGTAAGAAAAAGTGGACACATTTTGCACGAGTTGATGGAGCAATTGTTCCATAAAAATTTGGAAAGTAAACTAACAGCAAGCAGGTCCAACCTTAAAAGAGTAATGAACAGGGAGGGAAAGTCGTTAAATACATTTACTGAAGTAATGGATTTAATTTGGGGGGGGGGTCTTGAACAGCGGTTTTTCCATTTTACTTTACTAGATATTTTATCGCTATTAATTTTCTTTGGGAATTTTGTTCTTTCCACAGCAATTTATTTATTTATTTTTTGGGGGGGTCAGTTGCTTACTTCAAAATATTTCCATTGTAAAATACCACAAGCAACAAACTGTTGAAGGTTAAACCACTAGATTCAGCACAACAACATTTCAGATCATTGATAGTGAGCAACTTTACCGGACTGACTGTTCTCCATAGACTGTATAAGAGGAACAGGACAGTCCCCCTGTGATGACACCCATAGTGGTTTTGAAGATGTTTTATTTATTCATTTTTTGGATCACACTGGTGAGGCTCCAAGTTGCAAATGAGCTGAACAAACAAAACCGCTGGAACACACCCACCTTACTTCAGTTAAGTTAGTTAATTTTATCTTAGTTTATGTTATGTTAGCCCAGTGACGTGCGGTGAGATTCATGACTGGTGAGGCACTGACTTCATCAGTCAGATTTACAAGCATATGAACCCTCCAGAACAACTTATTCACAATTTGATTGGCAGCAGTTAACTGTTTATGTTTAAAACCTCCTATCGTCATTCACATATAAATGCTTTACACATACAAACTGTAGCGCACAAAAAAGCACATTTAATTAAAAAAAAAAAAGTTATTATGGTCTTACCTTTACTTATAAATGAAGTCCATGCGCCGCTCCTTCTGCAGAATAAGTGACAGCGCTTGCTGTCACTTATTCTGCAGCCAATGTGTCGCAAGAAGAATCCCAGTGCTCATTAGTGCCCCCTAACGTGAGGCAGGAGAAGTGCGTGCCTCACCCCGTGCCTCTTCTCAGCCGTTTTATGATCGCGCCGGCACAAGAAACACATTACACACATATAGTTGCTGTTCATTATATAAATCAGCTAAACTATGGAAACTTATTTCATATAGCAAACGTGTTTGAACATTTTAATAGTGACATACAAAGAGACGGCGATCTGGTCTCACTACATAGCATGGCAGCACAGATAGCCGAGTCATTGCGCAATCCATGGTGAACTCAGCGGGGTGCTGCCTCACCGCCCGCATCTTCTCAGTATTTGAATGGTAAATGTGAAAATTCGGCGATTTTGAATAAAAAAATAATCTAAAAATGGTGAAGTTAAATGAAAAATTAATTTATAGTACAAATCAATTGATAAATATAAAAAATATATATTTTTTTTCATTTCTTTCTTTCCATGATGGCAGGTGAGGCACGGCCTCCCCTGCCTCACCTGACCGCACGTCACTGTGTTAGCCCAGGATGACAATGACTGTGCAGTCTACTGCTAAAATCCCCCAACTTTTGACACAATGCACAGAACCAGTTTGGCAACGGATGACGTCACCCCATTTAAATTCTCTTGAGATGGATACAGATGATGCATATGAATCCATGTTAAATGGCAAGTATGGGTGACATCACCCGGGTCTGTCCAGTCATTATACAGTCTATCATATGGTTACTGTGATAGCTTTTGCAGCTTATTTATTTTCACAACTTAAAGAATATACTTCAAAAATATTAATAGATTATCAAAAATATATGAACCGACTTTATTAAAGTGTGCTAGACACAATAAATACAATAATGGAAGTAGTAAATCTCTTCCACCGTCTTCCTTCGTTCTCAGGGGCGTGTCTATGGCCACGCCCAGTTGCGCGCTCCCGGGATTTTTTTTTTTTTTTTTTTTTTTTCTTGAGGAGAGGAGTGGTCGCGTGTCTGTGCTCGGGACTGCCTTGTCATTGTATTCAGAGGGAAACGCATGGTCAGCAGCACTCACAGCGTCGTTGCGTCCTAACTGGTAAGCCGTTCAGAGTCTATGCCAGAACCAGCACATCATTTGAACCCACGTAACGTTTAAATTCAATTCCTTCTGGGAGAATCACTTTTTTATTTTTTTATTTTTTTAACGCTTTTCTGATGAAGCCTGTCGAGACTCGGCCGCCGGTGGCTGTCTGCAGGGGGGGATAAACTGTTTTTGTCTGGCGTGCTAACGTTGCTTAGACGCCACTCCCGCCTCACCACAATGTGCTCGTGTGTTGTTTTGTAAAAAAAAATATCGAGTCTTCTTTGTTTCTAAAACGACACTTCAGCCCAGACGGGCCTTCGACACGTGAATTAAAAGCAAAAATGCTATTCCGAGTCAAGCAAACGTGCGTATGTGGGTTAAACTAGCGTAAACAGGAGTCTAACTGTCGTCATTTAAATGTCGCTTCACTTTAAGGGTGAAACACGGAAAAAGCTGAAGCTTTTTTCTTCTTCTTTAAGCTGTAAAGCCTGGGGATTAACACGACTACATTCGTATGTGTTGTTTTTTTTTGGGCTCTTCCTCTTTTCTTTAATGACACAATATGGCTCCACACATCTGTTAAATTCTGGGGTTAACGTCGAATATCGGACTAAAATAACCTTCCGCGCGGAGGAGGTCGCTGTAACATGAGGTAACCCCGCTTTTCCAGCAATGCACCATTTTCCTAACTAGTCTTTGTTATCTGGCAAAGGTTTGGTGAAGCTTTTTATTTGCATGCAGGGTTCGAGCACACAGTCCGGCTTGTGTGCTTCACACATTCACACAGATGAAAATGAAATATATACAAGGAAACTGTCATTTGAATGATGAGGATAGCACTTCTTATGTCTAAACAAAAAATTAAAGCTCGTCATGGTGTCAAATTGTGCAAGAGGTTTACGCCTGACTCTTAAATCTTGAGTAACTTCCTGTTTGAGACATGATCACAGTACAGACTTAAAAGTGTTTGATTTACTGTAAAGTCATCAAACTGCAACTCCAGTCTTCTATATTTCACTTAAAATCAATAAGTATTTATTCAACGCTTTATAGTGACAAGCTGGCACCCAGATAGGTTAACATCAAATGATGGAGAAAAAGCAGAAGGGCAAATAAAAAATCAAGTTTGTACAGGAAATCATAATTAAAATCAGATTCACAAACATGAAACGTTAACTTAAGAACACTGAATGTGTCGCAGCGTCTAAATAAATAGGTTTTACGCCTTGATTTAAAAGTTCTGATGACGTATCAGGCGGTAGATCTTTCTGCATCTTGGACGATCGCCCCAGTGGTTGCAGCGTCACCTCGGTGCCTCTAAAGCAAAAATAGGGGCGGGGCCAGACCACGCACAGCCTCGGGACGAACATTAAAACTTTAAAAATCAGTTCTGAGCTTGACCAGTAGTTTTGGGGTAATGTGTCGGTTAGGAAAAGACGCTTAATGTGGTTTATGAATCCAGTCTTCTCTGGTCAGATGAAATAATTTGTCTTTTTTTTTTTAATGATGCATTTAAGGTACTTGGTGGGCGTGCACTGTTGGACTCGAAGCCAGCCATGGATACTGAGAAAAGCGAAGTTTTGGATGCGTCAGAGACTCCGCAGCGCGAGGAGACGGGAATGGAAAAGCAGAGTAAATTGGAGACGGGTGAACCCACAGAGCCTGAGAACCCACCAGCTGCCGTGGAGGAGACGGAGCAGCTGCCAGTGAACGGTCACGCCACAGACGTGGCGGCCGTGAAAGAAACAGAGGAGCCGCCGGCGGCGCCGGCGGCAGAAGACGTGACGCAGGAAAAGAAGGCCGAGGACAGCTCGGGAAAATCTGACATGGAGTCGGTGGCACCACCAGAACCAGATGAGTCATCCGAAAAGGTCACTGACCCGATTGTGGCTTTAGATGCAGAACCAGAAAACACTGAACGGCAGCCCGTGCCAGAGAATAACCCAGAGCCTGTGCAAATGCATCTGGCAGAGAGCGGACCTGAACCGGAGCCAGAGAAATTGGCAGAATCAGTCCAGCGGCTGAACTAGAAGAGCAGGCATTACCTGTACCCGCCGTGGCGCAGCAGCCAGTCGATACGCAGCCGCCGACCCGAGAGGAGGACGAGACGGAGAAAGAACCGCAAACCACGATGGAGACGAAGGCAGAGGAGGTGGCGGCAGCCGAAACCGTGGTGGTCTCAGAAGGTTCTACAGAGAAGCCGGCAGCAGCAGTGGAGAAGGATCCATCAGCTGAGGCTGAACAGGACGTGAAGGAGGTTGATCCGGATAAATCCGTTACCGTAAAGGGAGATGAGCCGGCAGCGGGAGCTGAGGGCGCCGCGTCTGAGCAGGAAGACGCCGAGCCTCAGAAGGCGGAAGACGCTGCTCCGGCGTCCGGCTCGCTGTCGTTCGCTCTCCTGGAGCAGGATCAGACCAAAGACGCCCTGCGACTCTCCCGCACCCTCGTCGTCCTGAGAGGCCTTCCCGGCAGCGGTAAAAGCTTCCTGGCGCGCGCCATCGCCGAGTCCTACAAAGATCACTGCTCCGTCATCTGCGCCGACGACCACGGCATAAAGCCGGAGAGCCCGGAATCTTCCGCCGATGGCTTCAAAGCTCTGGACGAGGCCCTCGTGGCCCGCTGCGGCGAGGGAACGGCCTCCGCCGTGCTGATCGTGGTGGACGACACCAACCACACCCACGACCGCCTGGCCCGTCTGGGGGAGATCGCCGAGGAGCACCGTCTCGTCGTCATCTTCCTGGAGCCGCTGACCGACTGGAGCAGAGATCTGGCGCTGCTGCCGGCGAAGACGAAGCGCGGACTGAAGGAGGCCCAGCTGGAAGCCATGAAAGCCCCGCTGGAGGAAACGTCCCTTCCTCTCTTCTTCGGCTGGTTTCTTCTGTCCTCGGTGCAGGACAAGGTCAGGTGCATATCAATGGACTTCCTGAAAACGCTGGACACCTTGGACTCCTTCAAGAAACACATGGCCGACTGTGGGTGTATTTGAAGTTGCTTTGTATCCTTAAGAAGATTAAAATCTTCATTTTTTTTTTTTTTTTTTTTTTTTTAACTACAGTCCAACTGACTTTGTGTTTTCATTGCAGTCACAAAAGAAGCTGAGAAGGAGGTGGATCTGGAGCAGTTCTTTAAGGGCACGGGAGTCCTCCACTGCACAACAAAGTTCTGTAACTATGGAAAGGCTCCGGGAGCTGCAGAGTACGCACAGAATCCAGTAAGAAACTGTTCATGCCCTTTTGTCAAAACTGTAAACGCTATACAGTGATGCCTCGCCAATTCGCGGTTTTAGTTATTCGCTGATTTTTCAGAAATATATAATATAATTTAATTGCAGAAACATCACAGGATGTTGTGCGCGTTCTCTCACAGTGAAGAAATGTTGTGAGCCAGCCTGGCCCCTTTTAAGAAGGTGGCCTTATGGGTAATGTAGTGTGTGTGTCGTGGGACGGCAGAAGAAAACGGGGTTAGATGAAAAGTGTAGTGAGCATCAACAGCAGCCCAGCGTGTATAGATTTACATTCTCTGTTAACCGACAGGAGCCCAACAATACAACCTGTGTGATGTTACAAGTTCCTGCAGTGCCAGAATAAAGTGCTCGTTCCATGCAGAGAAAACCGGACTGTTTCTTTTGTTGTTGTTAGCGTGTTAGCCGCTAATTACGAGCCAAAAATAGCACAATACCAGTGGTTTCTTTTAGGGATGGGCATAATTAATCGATTAATCGATGATTGATCATTAAGAATTTGGTCGAAGAAATTAATTTTCGTTGATGAACCGAATGTTTTTTTTGTTTTTTGTTTTTTTTTAAACAATCCGAACGTAGGTTATCAGTGCACGTCCTCAAACAATGCGATGCATTTCGCTGTGCCACCGATAGAAATTTGGCAGCAGGGGGCAACATTTCACCATCACCCTACCCTGGCTGGACTCAGTTGTTACATGCGAGCTTCTGTAGGTCCTCGTCTAATCATGAAGCGGTCGTGGTGAAGTGTGGCGTGGGACCATTTTCGTTTAGAAAATGACCAAGTGTACTGCAATCACTGCAATGCAAATTACAAATACAATTAATCGACAACGACAATGATGTATCACTTGAACAACGCGCATCCAAGCCTTGTAAAGGACGGTGGAAGCGGTTCATCATCAGCCTAGCCTAGCCTAGCCTAGCCTAGCCTAGCCTAGCCTCAACTCGGTGTTAGCATGGACCAGAACGAGCTGCAGCGCACATCAAGCACACAACAAGCGCATCTTTTTTAAGAAACAAAAAGCCTGTAATACTGGCGGCTTGATATAAATTGTCATTGTTAAGTAGTCTCCTCGATATCTCTTCTTTTATTATTGTAGTTTTTTTTTAAAGAAAAGAAACAGGAAATGTCACATTATTGTCGACCACGAACATCCGGCCACTGAACACATCTGGGCATGCGCGGGCCATAGCAACCAGGCCAAAGGGGAAAACAAACGTCGAGCCGATATCTAGAATAATTGGGATAGTTTTCAATATAAAAATGTTAATGATTAATCGATTATTAATCATTAATTCTCCCGACGATCGAAGAATAAATCTCGACCAAATGCCCATCCCTAGTTTCTTTACTACGGGGGGGCGCCAGTCCCCATTAACCGTGAAAAATAAGGGATCACTGTATTAGTAAACCAATCTTATGTCATTTCCTCTTTTTTTTCTTTTTCCTTATCATTCCAGGATGTTAAAAAGTCTTATGGTTCTGCGTTCGAGCTGTCCCTGACCGCTCTCTTCGTCACGCCTCGCACTTTCGGCGCCAGAGTGTCCCTGACCGAGGAGCAGCTTCTGCTGTGGCCGGCCGACGACGAAAAGCAAGCGGCCCCCAGCGACCCCGCAGCTGCCCCCAGCGACCCCGGACCCGCCCCTCTGCCCGCGGGAAGCCGCGCCCACGTCACCCTGGGCTGCGCGGAGGGCGTGGAGCCGGTCCAGACGGGCCTCGACCTCCTCCAGATCCTGGGCCTGCAGCAGGAGGGCCAGCAGGGCGAGCAGGTCGAGGAGATGGAGCTCGGGTCTCTGACCTACTTCGGCGAGGGACGGTGGCTGCTCAGCCTGCGGGAACCCATCTGCGCCCCGGCGTGCTTCTCCAGCTTCTACGGGCGCAAGGAGCTGGAGGCGACCAAAAAAGAGCCGGAGAAGAAAAAGAAGATGAAGTGCGCCATACTGTAGACGCTGACGTGAGGGCTGTGTGGTTACTGGCTGCTGAATTGAAACTTAGGCTTACTTTGTGCAAGGTTTGTGTGTTTGTGCAGTGTTAAGGGTTTCAGTTATAGCCACCCTAACTCCACAAGCTGTGCCTTTTATTTTTTTTCCCTTTTTTTTCTATAAACCATTGATTTGCACCACAACCTAAGATGCCTTTGACTGGGCCAGACGTGTCGTCAACATGGTTCAGTGCTTCGTTTTTTTTTTCCTGTCAGTGCCACAGTTTCATTGCCTGGTTATCTGCTGAGATCCTGTTAGCTGCAGTTTTACGTAGTATAGCCTTCTCCACCAGCTCCACCATCTATCTAAAACCTAGACTCCCTCTTCTATACATACGTGTTTCTCAATATTCAAACGTGATCGACTAGTTACATCCGTTGCATGCCTAATGTAAGTAACTGTATCAACACGAACACATAACCAGTCTCCAGAAAGTAGCAGAATGAGTCCGCTGTAGTCGTCCGTGTAGTTTTAAGTTTAGGCAATAATAGCTGCTGTTTGTGTGCTTTTGCGCAGCCTAGGAAACAATTGTGAAAGCATATGGGCCAAAGTTTTCTATTAAGTGTATTAGAATGAATGTCTGTCATAGAGATGATTCCGTGTAAAATCTTTGCATTGTGCATAGTTTAAAAAGGGAGAATGCTGATGAATTTGGCATTTGTTTCAGCAGCTTGCACTTAGTATTTATGAAATGCTGTGAATCCAAGTCCATGTTTTGCAATCTTTTCTACTGCGCAATCCTGTTTGAGAAGCACTTCACGTGTTGCATTTCGATTTGTATCCTTTGACTGTAATTTTTGAAGGGCAAGTCCTACTTGTGTAGCTCTTATGAATCACTATTTTTGCACTTGTTTTGTACACTTAATAAAAACAGGCTTTGCTTCAGTGATCTCGCATTGTTTTCTGTCTTCTGTACCTTTTTTTTTTTTTTTTGTCTAGCATGCAGTCTGATGACCAGTACAGTTTAATCTGCATGTGGTAGTTTTCCCACAGCCTGAGCCTGCAGTTGATGGAATAAACCAGCAGGAGGCGCCGTTGGTCTGTTCTGCAGGAGGGATAAAAAGCTTTTGTGAGGCGTCAAATAGACTCTTTTTCTGTCTTTAGAAACACATCTTGAGTAAATGTTTGCACCCTTCATGAACGTGACTTCAAATACTAATAAGGGACTAAACTCTTCTGTAAGGATTTGCAGTTTTGTCTTGCATAAATACATAAATTAACCACTTTAGTTGCAGGCCTCAGACCTTTTCCATAATGAGTTGTGTAACATTGTGTTTGCATATTGAGTATATTTATTGTAAGTGAGGGGATCTCAGGTGATAGGAGTGCACCTTTCCAACTAAATTTCCTCAAGTTTTAAGCCAAACGATGTCCTAACCAAGTCAAAGTTCTGCATGTGACCACGCGGTTCCTCACAAAGTGCGAGACAAACGTGAGGAACCACGTGGTTTCTGATTGGCTGCTGGATATGTGATGTCCACTGGTAACCAATAGTCAGCATCCTGGTTAATTGCCCCTTTTTTTTCTTCATGAATGGTGGGTGTGACAGGTCTGTATGGAGACTAATGCTACCTTCAAGTGCTCCTTGTAACTTATCTACTCATTGTTCAGCAAGTGTACATGCAAAATGATGTTTAGTGATACAGATAATAATGATGATAATTCACGTGACAGAGGCAGAACTGCAAAATAAAACTAGACTAACCAGTTAAGTGTGTATGATATGAATCTAACACAAGTCTGTGTAAATAGACCAAATAACAGATATGGAGCTGCTCAGCAGTTAAATCTGAGAGAGCTAAATCTGACAGAGATGCTGTTGATCAGCTGTGAATTTTGACTGGCAGTTGATGGTTTCCATGGTGACCTAAAGCCTCAGCATCACTCATCATGATAGCGCTGGCAATGAAAAGGAGCGCTGGACACTAGCAGCTCCCCTAGTACACCAGAATTTTGAACTGGTGCACTGAAACTTGAATTTCCCCCTTCGAGGATTAATAAAGTATTTTTGAATTTTGAATTTGAATTTGAATCTGAGTCGGACCTTAAACAGCATCCATTCAGAAATGAAGGTTTGATGCTTCTGTGAGACTCACAACTCATTCCTGCTACGATCAGAGTGACATTAGTGTTTCTGAAGCACAAATTGTCGACAGGGGAAAATAAAAAAACAAACAAACAAACAAAAAAAAACTTTCATTCACCTGGATTTCATATTAAAACAGGACAGCTGAGCATCTTTCTCTCATTTGGAGGATTCTCACCTAACAACTATAAATCTGTTGTCTTAGAGAGTTGCATTACGTGTGAGAGGACAGATTTAATTTATTTAGGATTTAAAAAAAACAGGTCTTTCAAATTAAAACTGTGGGCTCTCTAGCAGGTTAAAGGAAAAGTTTCTACTTTTAATGTTCAGTTTGCTCCACTGTGGTAAATCTCAATCTGGATCATTAAAATTCCACCACTAGATGAAAGAGGTAAAACTGCACGATAAAACTACTAAACACTTACAGAAATTCAAAGACCTAAAGCGCTTAAATATATCCACAAAAACCTAAATAAGTCAATGCAAACAAGTTATCCATCTAAACTTTGATTTGATTTTGTTTGATAAAACTTTAAGACTCAATCAGGCACAGGAGTGATAGAGATGTCTTACTTGTCATGCTTTTAATGTATTTGTAAATCTTTTAAATAAATGGTGTTGAATTAAAAAAAGCATTCATTTTGTAAAAGGGGTTTAAATATTTAGATTATACGTAAATTGAATAAAAATAGCCAAATATTACGACATACTGACACCTTGTCTGGGTCATTTTTATTTTAGTTGTGAAATCTCCGACGGTTCTGAAGCAGCACGACCTCGACTCTGATTGGCTGATTGGACGTCAGGAGGAGGCGGAGCAACATCAGCAGATAGAAGGCTGGAGAGAAAAGCTCCTGCTGCTCCCAGACAGCAGAGGAGCTGAGCAGCTGAGGACATCCGGACACATCTTCTTCCACCTGTGGAAGAAAGTAAACAGCAGCGAATCCAGGTAGATGAAGAAAAGTTTTCTGTTTTAAAACAGTCTTTTTTTTTTTTTAGTTTTTTGCTCTTTCAGTGTCTTTTTTGTCTCTTAACATCTGTGTGTTTCCTTGTGTCTCTGATAAAAGATGTAAAACGAGTTGAACTACTCTTTCCACTTCTTTTTTTTTTTTTTTTTTTTTAAACTTGTGGTGTTGCAACACTGTGGTAATGAGTAATCATGAGTTGAAGTCTTCAAGGAAAAAAAAAACAAAAGGCTGTCTGACCGGTTTGGAAATGAATGAAACAAGTTGGATGAATCCTTGTTCTCAAGGATGTGTGGCTCAGTTCCTTTGCAGCTATGCAGGTTTTTTTTCCTCTCTTTTCATCTCTTTGTGATTGTAATTTAGCGTTAGTTTAGTTGCCTCTGCACCAGTCATCCCTCTCCTGTTTGTTTTTATGTTATCGTCTGCCATCTGCACCAGTTTTATTGTGGTTGTGTAGCAGTGATATTCAACACCACTGACAGGTCCGAGTGGGATGATAAATGGAACCTGGAGGAGCTTCTGGATAAACCACATCTGCCTGGCACCGAACCAGCTCTGTGGTGACTCAAGAACAGCGGTGATCAATAGTGACAAAGGTCCACGGCGGTGCCATTAATCCATTTAAGAACTGGCTGCCAGAGAAGTGCTGGACACGACATCAGAGCTTTCAGCTTAATGAAACGCACAGAAACTGAAAAGCAGGTGCTTCATCCCTCCTCCAGCCCAAGGTTAAATGACAACATAGCGCAGCTACATCTCAGCCTTCACAAACCTGATTCTCAAAATGATTCATCCATTTATAGAAATCTATTATAATCTATCAGAGAGTCTGATCAGTTGATCCAAAGTGATCAATGGTGAGTTTGCATCCAGAAACCTGCAGCACAAAGGCTGATCTGGTGATTTAATTTCTCACTGGAGAATGCATCGTTGCATTGTCAGATTTCAAATAAATTTTCAAAAACCATCAATTTAGTTTAAGAAAATCCGCCACTGATTGCAAAGAAATGGTTTATAATGGCTTTTAACAGCTGGACGCTGCAGTGAATGCCTTAAACTGGTGAAAAAATAATTGGAAAAACACCAAAGTAAATGTGATTTGGTATTTTTGCATTTAAAAAAAGAAAGAAGATCTAAGTAGTTTGAGCTTTAAATGTCATTTACAAATAATTTCCAAAAGAAAAGAAGACAATAAAATAGATCAGATCTTGTACGTGATGCGTATCTTAGTTCGTGCATGCACCTGCGTGCACGGCTGAAGCTGAGGATGTTGCAGATCAGCTGTAACATGTGAAGCTGTGTGATGTTAAATTATATCTGAAAGACTTAAAGGCTTTTGGTCAAGTGAAAAGCTGTTAAAAATAAAAACAAACTGGCTATTTGTGGTAGTTTTGGTAAATTATTTTGCGAGTTACATACATCCAGATTACTAATTTGATGCGTTTTCTGATCCAGAATAAATCATTCATGTAGTATCCAATGCTCCGTGGCAGCACCAGAGTTTTGAGCTGGCTGGAGTGACCTTTGCCTGGCTTCTTATATTTTTGTCTTTATTGGTGCATCGCAGGGAGATAAAAAAAGCTGAATATAACTGTTTACAAAAATTCTAACACAGTTTTGTTGTTGTAAACAACACATGACGTCGGGGAAGGAAACGTGGCCAAAGTGTGAAGGTCACAGCTCCACCCTCAAGCAGTAAAATTTATAGATGGCGTTACCGGTTATTGAATATTCTTACTTCCTTCACTAACTGGTACTTTTAAAAAAAATAATTCTTCCACCCATTCATTTCTTGTGATATTTCTTCATCTGTTGCATGAATAAAATGTTTGACGTGAGCGCAGCCTGAGTTGACGTCAGTCAGGTTTGTGGCTGGAGAAGCTCTGCTGCAGCCTCAGCAGGATGCAACAGAACAACTTCATTAGTGACGATCAAACAAGCTGATCTGTCTGGTTCCTGCTGGTTTCAGGAAACGTGTGAAAGGGCTGATCTGAACTGAATAACCCTTTTTATCGATCCCAAAGGCAAGTTGTCTTATTGTGGTGGAAATTACTGAAGATCAAAATTAGTTGATAAACTGAAGGATTGTTGGAAGTGTAGCAGAGAGGGTCACGCTGCTTCACAGTAACATCTCTGATTTTAACAAAGTGCAGTTTGGTTTGGTTTGGTTTATGCTCAGAAATCAGGTCGTCTGCGTGTGTGATGGATTTGCCCCCCCCCACCCGACGCAGACACTCCGGTGCACCTCCCCAAAATTGTAGGTGACCGCAGACAGTGCCGCAGAGAGGAGAGAAAGGAGGCCTCTGATTGGTCAATTCTACATCCACATAGAAAAGAGAAGAAGTGAGGAAGTACCCACATCTGTACGATTCTGGTTCTCCACACTACAAAGACAGCACATATTCTAGTAATTCATGGAGGGAGATAGCGATGAATGTGGGTCTGGATACGGCCGAGACGGTGAGGAAGTGGAAAAACGCAAGAGATGAGTTTAGTAAGTTTAAGTAGTTCGTGATTGTCCCTCTTGCGTTGTGGCGTGGAATAACACTGCGCAGACCGCGCTTCAAAATTGGGCATAAATCAAAAGTAACTGCGACATACCGGTGACAAGCTAACTGCGACACATTGCCGCGAGAGTATACGCAGCCCTTTACCAGTCCGTTTGTAGTCCCTCCCTGCTGGTCTTGTCTGAAATCAGTATGAAGTGGGTTTCCATTAATTGTGTGGGGGGGTGGGGGAGTCTGGGTACTTTTACAAGGCTGAATCATAGGGACTAATGCTTCAGATTGTGTTTTGTTCTGTGTCAAATTGTTAAACTGTACAATTTTGTTTCGGATAGTTCTTGCTAGGTATCCTGGCAACGCTACTTAGTTTCAGATATAAACATCATCTGCTGTAACTTATTGTGACCAAATTGAAAGTCGACAGATGAAGTTTCGGATGTGACTCTTTGAGAGACACCGTGAACTGCAGCTGATACTTTTTTTTTTTTCATATCTGCCCTTGAGGGAAGAATTTTTTTAGACTCTTATCACCTCACGTTGTTTCTGAGCCGTCTTTGCCAACTTGTTTCTTTTACTCTACATCTCTATATTAATTTATTTCAGCCTCTATCTTTGTTCCTCCCCTCAGGTCCGTGTAATCCTGAGCAGTCATGTCAGCCAAGGCCATCTCTGAGCAGACGGGGAAGGAGTTCCTCTACAAGTACATCAGCACGTCGGCAGTGGTCCAGAACCGGTTCCGCTACGCCAACGTGACAGGCCGAGACCGACTTTGAGCGACTGGCGCAGGACCACCCGTGGCTGCTCACGGAGGTGAGGCAGCAGGCAAACATACAAATGTGAGGATGACGAAGCACGACTTCCTTCAGCAAACTGGACTCTAATTGTCCGTGGTACATTTCTGAAGCGCAGCCTCTTGAAGCTTGTGGAAAATGAGCTCCTCTTTATAGGGAACAATTACTTAGGCCGACAGCAGAGTGGTCTCCTGGCGCTTGTTAGCTGATGTCACAGGGATGAGCGATCCATCAGCTCCGTGAGCGGTGATGAAGCAAAGTAAAAGCAGTCTCGTCCTCCGCACCATTAGAGCAAAAGCTCAAAATATTTGGATTCCCAGCAGTTCGGCTTCACTCTTCCCTCCGTCTGCTCGTCGTAGTGAAGCTATCTCAGATAGACGGCCCTGCAGCAGGAGCTAAGTGAATTACCCTGTTACTCATCTCGCAGGGCAAGATGCCATTTCTCTCTGGCTCTCGTTTTATCTGGAAGGTAAAAGGAGGATGCTGAGGGCAGATGCACAGAGATATGTGCTGCTGCACGATTGATTAGGAAATCACATTAACTTTCACCCCCCCCCACCTCCAACCGTCTCTTCCTTTGCTCACTGGCGAGCTCCCAGATAGTAATGGCTCCTCTGTCCATAAGTCATTCTCTGTATCTGGCTTGCAAGTGAGAGGACGTGAGCTATGCTGCTGGAGCTGGGATGTGGATTTTGTGTTTGCGTCATGCAAGGATGGTTAGTGGATGGTTAGGAATACCTTCTGTTTTTATATTGCCATTTAATTGCTGCTGCTACACTGCAATTTCCCAGTTTGGGATCAATAAAGTACATCTATCTATCTATCTATCTATCTATCTATCTATCTATCTATCTATCTATCTATCTATCTATCTATCTATCTATCTATCTATCTATCTATCTAGGGGATTAGCTTCTTGCTTGACTAATGCGTACCTCATCTTCCATCCATCCATTATCTATACCAGTTTAGACCGATGCAGGGTCACAGGGATCTGCTGGAGCACAGGTCCACCCTGGAGAGGTCGCCAGTCCATCATTGGGCCACATATAGACGAACAACCATGCACACTCACAATCACTCCTACGGGCAATTAAGAACCACCAATCAACCTGACATGCATGTTTTTGGACTGTGGGAGGAGTACCTCCCACAGTCCAAAGATCGGGTACTCCGGGGTACTCCGGGTGCTCCAGTTTCCTCCGGGTACTCCGAAGGAGCACCCGGAGGAAACCCATGCAAGCACGAGGAGAACATGCAAACTCCACACAGAAAGACCCCTGCCGAGGTTTCGAACCAGGAACCTTCTTGCTGTGAAGCAACACGGTTGACCGTACCTGGTCTTTCAGGAATTAAATTCTATTAGGGGAGGAAGGATTTTCTGAACGAGTGCATATCTGCAGTCAAAAGGTTTTTATTGGACTGTTCAGATGTAAATACAGATCAGGTTTTCATGTTGTTGTTTAACTGGCACCTTTAAAGTGCTCATTGGATCGGGACGAGGATTTATTCCATCTTTGACCTTTTCCATATCGTTTTTGAAAATGAAACTTTGGGTCAAAGTCGTCTTTCCTTTGCAGAGGCTGGTGGTGAAGCCGGACCAGCTGATCAAGAGGCGAGGGAAGCTGGGTCTGGTCGGCGTCAACCTGGACCTGAACGGCGTCAAGGAATGGCTCAAGCCGCGACTCATGAAGGAGACGATGGTACGTCATCTCTCAGGTGTCTCCTAGACCCCTCGTTCAATCAGTATCATCCTCTCTAGCCAGGTCCGCTCTTCTCAGCCTTTCCTTTACGCTCTTTTCCCGTTTTTGCGTGGATGAATTCCAGGTTGTTCTGTCCCCAAAACGCATTTGTCCAAAGAGCTGCCGTGGACGTCAGTGCGAGCCCGCTGGTAGTAAATCAACCCCCTTAGCCGAGGCGAGAGCTGCCACCGGAGAAACGTCAGCGCATCAATCTAATTTCACGAACCAAGAAAACAAGTCACGGAGACGAGCTTGGATCACAAAGCGCTGGAGAAGTAGCATCTGTCCGTGTGTAGCAGCGGTGGGATTGCGTCGATGTATCTTCTCGTAGATGAGATGAAGTTGTCAGACGCTGCTTCAGTGGCAGTAAACAAGGATAAATGCAGCGACAGTGGTTTCCACGTTACAGGATACGTGGCTTGTTGCATGCAATGATATTACCTCAACATTTATTTTTTCTGCAGTTTCTTGTTTGTTTCTCCTCTGGCGGTCCACTTACTTTAAATAAACCTGCTGTCACTTCCTCAGCTTCTCTTTTTCACATTACTCTCCACTTCCACGCTGCTCTTGAATGCTAAAGCTGCACCGCTGCTTCCCCTTTTGTTAATGAGCATTTCATATTTTGTGCCGATAACCTGAGCCGTTTATGCAGGTGGCATTTTTCTCGGCTTTTTTCACCGAGGACGTAATCGAAGTGTCACTCCTGAATAGCTCTGGGCCTCCTGAGGGTTTTTAATTAGACGCCTCCGTCGTCAGTCTCCACCTTTTTAGCACCACGTTTTTTTGAAATGGCAGTTCTCCCTTGTCTGGTTTCTGTTCGCGCCTGCTGGCCTTTAACGGTCCAACAGTGACGGCTTCCACCAAATGAGCTGCAGCGGTGTTCGCCCGGAGACCTACACCACGACTTTTCCTTTTGAAATGTCAATTAGTTTGTGTCAAAAAGGTGGGCCTGAGTTATTTCAATCCCCTCCCCCAGTATTAAAAATGTGTTTCACTCTTTCTCCATTAATGTGAGTCCCTTTCTGTCCCTTTGACCACATTTTTCACAGGTGGGGAAAAGCTAAGGGCATCCTCAAGAACTTCCTCATTGAGCCGTTTGTCCCCCATAAGCAGGTAAACCACCTGTTATTAAAACCTCCAGGTCCGGCCGCGGCACGTTGCCAGGTAACGGTGACCTCTGTGACCTTTGTGCTCTTAACGCTCCGTCGTCCAGGCGGAGGAGTTCTACGTGTGCATCTACGCCGCTCGGGAGGGCGACTACGTGCTGTTTCACCACGAGGGCGGCGTGGACGTCGGAGACGTGGACGCCAAGGCGCAGAAACTGCTGATTGGGGTGGATGCGAAGATCACCGAGGAGCAGGTGAAGAAGGAGCTGCTGACCAAGGCTCCCAATGAAAAGAAGGCGTAAGTAGCTGCTGGTTCGATGGAGGTCTTTAGCTATGAACAGGAAATGATGTCACAGGAGGGAAGTTAGGTGGCGTTAATGGCGGGTGCATGGTTAAGAGATGTGGAAATGAACTGCCACAGACCTTCTGTCGTCCTGTGAAGGTGTGAGTTAAGTTTCAAGTGTGTATTATGGGATTTCTCTTTAGAGACCGACATCTTCTGTTCTTAGAAAATGAACTAGGTGAAAGACAAGCTTCATCTTCAGGTTTTCGTTTAGTCATCCCCTTTTTTTAAAATGAATACTTTACTTCATCGACTCTGAGGCATCGGCAAGTGTAGAACAAAATCTGTGAATAAAAAGTGGGTTTCAGTAACCTGCAAAATACATTTATGAGAAAGCAGACTTAAAACCGGATGTGTAACATTGATTGAACTCCAGACGAACAATGACAAGCAGAATTTAAATGAAGACAGAGGCAGTAAATGTTAGCGGGGCGTCGATGGGCGCGGGCTTCCATTAGACAAATGACATCTCCCTCCTTGGCGTTTCTCCCATCAGCCTCAGCGCCAACCCGTCTTACACTCATTCAGAGCACGTCCATTGATTTATCTTTTCTGGAGGGGAAGATACTCCTCCGACCCCTCCCGTCCATCTCTCCCTCTCGTGACACCAGATTCTGGCCCGGCGCTGTCACGGCTGACATTGAAAGAGCTGCCCCAGAAATTCACTCTGCCCAACCCCACGTCACCTCCCCACTATAAACACACACCCCCCCAGACTGAAAACAAGAGGCCGCCCTTCCTGCCTTCAGAATCAGGGAAGCCTGAGTCACTGCAGGTTTTTTATCGCAGTTTCCCCTGCGGGGCTGCTCGCCGCCCTGACAACCGGCCGATGAGGTTGCAAAGCCTCCGAGCTGCTGGCGCGACTGACAGGCAGGAGAGGAAAGCAGAACACGGCCCCTCGACACCCCCCACCCTACTCGCCTCTGAGCTTTGACATGCTTTGACATGTGATGGAGGAAGCACGTTAGATCTTCTCTACATGCAGAAACTCTCTGCAGCTTATTTCCAGGTGGGACTGTTTCCCGTCCACGTCATAATTAACAAAGATGTAGCGACGGCCGCTGCAGTTTGTCTCGGTTTGCATGATGCACTGCAAATTATTTGGTTTTAACCAAGAAAAATATACTTACATTTAAAAAGGTTAGATATCTTTTCTTGTTTTAATAATTACTTTCTTATTTTAAGTCTCAGTATAATCTTATATCAAGTAAAATGTTACTTTTTTGTCTCAAACAGGCAGGGAATCCTAAAATGAGACAATTAACACTTAAAATAAGATGTATTACGTTTTTCCTCCTCATCATCTCCTCTCCTCATCAAAAATAAATCTTGTTTTAAGATTCAATAACAAATTATACCTTTCTTAAATCTAGAAACAAGTGTTCCTACAATCTTAATTTAAGAAATCTTACCAAGTGAATTTGGACAGATCTGCATGGACAGATTTTTTCACTTGTTTTGAGTTCCTTTTTCCTTAGTTGTAGTGTTTTTATCTTGTTTGAAGACCTCCTTTTTTTGCATTATGTGGAGATTCATAAATATAATTATGCATTCAACATGCACAGAAGATGCACATCCTCAGTTCTGAGTTTATTAAAAAAAAAAAAAAAATTTTAAAGCAAACCTGCAGATGAGCAAAAAGTAAAAACGTTGCATGCATGTTGTAATTTTGTATTTAAATGCTGGGAATGTTTTACAAATTAGAAAATTGCTATTTTCTTTTTTTTTTTCCATAAAAAGGACTCAAGAAAAGCAACTGTCACGTTGGATTATTATTATTTTTTTTATCTTATCATTCACATAAAGCAGTTTGTCCCCACAAAAAGATAAAGACTAAAGTCACACCCTTACATTAATACACTGTAGTTGCACTTCTGCAGAACCTTCTGTGGCCTTGATTGTATCATTTGAATGAAACACAAGTGTATCTGTCATGTTCATGTGCACCGCTGCTCCCGTAACTCTGGTTCTCAGAGTAAATGTGCGGCTCCTCCTGCTCTCCGGTGCAGCGTTGGCTCCTCGCAAGATGAATCTATCAGGTTTAAGTTCAGCGATCACGTGACTCTACTGTCCCCGAACAACAAACACCGTCTGAGATGGTTAACTTGAGCGTGAGCTGGTGTGTAGTCCTCCACCACCTGCGGTGCCGTGTTTCAGCTTCTTTCTTTACACTGATAATCCAGTTTTTTTTTTTTATTATTATTATTTCAGATAAGTTTAAAAAAGTAACCTAAGCTCTACAAATCCTGGCATTTATGGAAGTTGCATTTTTGTGATGAAGACAAAGCAGCTGGTGGCTCGTTGAAAACTCATGATGCCAAACTGCAGGCAAAGCAAATATCAGTGTTTTAGAGTCGTGGGACTGTAACCTTTGTGATATTTGGATCAAAACATGTCACGAACGTCTCACTAAGACCTCGATGAAAACAGAGATTAATGCGTTTCGTGCCGTCTTTCCGCAGGGCTCTTGCCAGCTTCATTGTCGGACTCTTCCACCTGTATGAGGACCTCTTCTTCACGTACCTGGAGATCAACCCTCTGGGTAGGTTCACGTTCTCGAGTCCACGGTGTCAGAGGCTTCTTCTGGAAAAATAAAGGCATCTCCTGCTTTGCTTGCTATATTAATTTGTTATCAGATAATGAAATTGAAAAGCGAGTTGGAAAGGAAAACATCGTTGCATAATAGAACAGAAGAAGTTGACTCTGCCATATTTTTACCACGAAGGAAGAAACCATTCAATGATTAATGCGCTTGCTGTTTGATGAAGGCGGCGTGTATTTGTAACGGAGTAATTAGGCATCGATACATGGCTCCTGGCAGCTGTTCATGTTGTTGTGGCGGTGCTGCTGCTTTGATGTCCAGCCCTTCCTCCTCCTCCTCCTCCTCCTCCTCTTCCTTCTCCTCCTGCTGCTGAGGCAGCGGGGAGGCCGTTCATCGCCTGCACCTGAAATGCTCCTCTCATTTTTGCACCTCCTCTCAGCACAGCGAAGTCTGCAGGTGAACGAAGCAAATCCTAGATCTTGGCATGTTTTTTTTTTTCCTCTCTTTTCAGTGGTCACGAAAGACGGCGTCTACGTGCTGGACATGGCAGCGAAGATTGACGCCACAGCCGACTACATCTGCAAATCCAAGTGGGGTGACGTGGAGTTCCCGCCCCCCTTTGGCAGGGAGGCCTACCCCGAGGTGAGGAGGGACTTGGAGAGAGCGATGCATCAGATTTCTGTTTGTCAGCGTTACATAGTCGGTGCCGTCCTGTTGTGAGGCAGGGCGCTTCCTGTAGACGTCGAGGAGGAGGAATAATGAGCAAATTAGCTATTTAAATGGTAACAAATGACTGTTTTCCATCATTTATAATTAGATCTTACCCAAATGTTCAGCACAGCATCTATATTTTACTCTTTAATGGCATCCAAGCTCTTTATTAGATGGTAAAAGATGGATGTTCTGCTAAAACATCCTTCTCCCACTTTACTCCCATTTGGTTTTTGGTTTTTCATTGTAGATAGAAACTAACTAACAAACTAAACTGATACCAAGAGTGTCCATGGAAAGACTGAAGACCTCAGAACGATTGGAGAAAACCGTCACCTTTAGGGCTGTAGCGATACACTAATCTCGCGATACGACACGATATTTGGCTCATGATACGATATATATATCGATATTCATCTTACAACACATTTACATCATTTATTGAAAGATTTTAAAGGGACAAAGTGATTTTGGTGACATCTTGTGAGTGTTCCAATGACTTTGTTTGAATTAATTGAACTAAATGAAAGCATCAATTACACATTATACAGTCATGGAAAAAAATTATTAGACCACCATTTTTTCTTCACTTTCTTGTTCATTTTAATACCTGGTACCACTAAACGTCATCATGTGACTAAAACAGACAGAAAAGAAAACACTGATTGCATAAAAGCAGTGTTTTTGGCAGTACAACGCCATAGCTATTGATGTAAAAACTTAAGTGATTTAGGTTATAATCAAGAAAACCATGGAAAATGGTAAGATATCAGCTCTTAAATAAAACTCTTATGTGCAATCTTTGTGGTTATCGTTATGTTTGTCCAAACAAATGTACCTTTAGTTGTACCAGGCATTAAAATGAACAAGAAACTGAAGAAAACAAGGGTGGTCTAATCATTTTTTCCATGACTGTATGGCTGACAGGCAGCTTGCAAATTCTGAACAAAATGAATAAAAGATGTGTTGAGAAAAATAGTTTAATTTATTTAAACAGTGCAAATTGTAGCTTGCAAGCTTTTAAAGGTTTGGACACGGGGGTTTTGGAAGAAGCTTAGAATATTGATACCCGCGGCTGAAAAATCGATACTCTGGGGGAATAAAATATCGATATATATCGCAGAATCGATAAAATCGCTCAGCTCTAGTCTCCTTCACGGGGCTGTCAGAGAGGATGTGTCGAGTACACAGGACAGGAAGACGCGCTTGCACAAATCTTTGCAGACATCATCTAGTTTTTTGTTTTGTTTTTTTGAGTGCTTGTCGGCTTTAGCTGTATTGATGAGGAGGAGGAGGGGACGAGCGGCAGCAGAGACGAAGAGGGCGTGGGTCCAAAAACACACACAGGCGGTGCATCAGCATGACTGGCTGCAGTGGAAAAGAAAATGAGTGGGTCATCGGGGGAAGTAGAGTTGGAGCTGAGCTGAAATGCGTCATGAGCTGGAGGGATGATGTAATATTAACTTTTAGATGATTGAAGTCACCACATCTGGTCAGGAGGGTGGAGCTGGAGAATGAGTTCATAAGGTCCGGTGTCACTGATTCAAACAAGGAAGTCAAGCCGATAACACCGTAATGACATACGGGGTAATTTAGTCTCAGACTGTAATTTTCTATGTCCATCTTTTATAGATGGTGCATGACTTTAAATCAACGTGGTGTAACATCACTACGCCTCTTCTCATATTTTATCTGCAGTCTATGATTAAAAAAAAGTCGATGTTATCAGTTATACTGCAGGAAGGAATCTAGATGGCCTACTTGTGAGAAGATATATCTGAGCAATAATATGCTTATTTATTGCTCGGGAGCAGACTGTCTGTCTGTGCAGCAGACGGCTCGGTCTAATTGGGCCGCCGTGAGTCGAGAGCAGAGCTGAGGGACAGCGGGGGCCTTTGATTGGAAGCTGTTTGTTTTATTTTTTATTTTTTTTTAACTCTCAGGCATCAGCTGTGGCCCAAACTGTCAAAAACAACCGCTGATGTGTATCACATCAGCTGCCACCTCCTGCAGCGTGAACAAAGCATTTCTCCGGCTTCTCTGATGAGCCTCGTAATCACACTTCCTGCTTCCGTTTGCTTTAATTTAGCCGTTTTCTTGCCGCTTTATGGACCCAGTCCTCCTGTCTTGCAGGAAGCCTACATCGCCGACCTCGACGCCAAGAGCGGTGCCAGCCTCAAACTGACTCTGCTCAATCCCCGCGGCAGAATCTGGACCATGGTGGCCGGAGGAGGGGCCTCAGTGGTCTACAGGTAGCCCCTAAAATCTAAAATTTCATGATTCATCCTCTCGTAATTAACTTTTAGCGTTAGCAGCGGATGGCAGTGATACGGTGAGACTGATGGTGCAGCAGCTCAGTCAGATCCCGAAATGTTTTTATTTTCACCGAGAGTCTGGAAGGACGAGCGGCGCGCCGTCTGCTGTGGGCGTACAGCGTGACGTGCAGGCGCACGGGGCCGTGACTAATTATTCCCTGTGTGCTGCTGCTGAGCTGTTTTCTTTTAAACTTTTACGGCGCAGAGTTAATTTGAAACAGATGAGAAGACAGAAGAGCTGAGTTGAATCCCTCAGACGGATCTGAAAACGGTGTTGATTTCTTTTCTCTGTGTGGATGGAAACTTGTAGTGACACGATCTGTGACCTGGGCGGAGTCAACGAGCTGGCCAATTACGGGGAGTATTCGGGAGCGCCGAGCGAACAGCAGACCTACGACTACGCCAAGACCATCCTGTCTCTGATGACGAGAGAGAAGCACCCTGACGGTGCGGAAACGTTGCATCACTCAACACTCATTTTAATTGTAAAACTGAAATAATAAAAGCTTTCCTTTTGCATTTCCAGGGAAGGTTTTGATCATCGGAGGAAGCATAGCAAACTTCACAAATGTTGCGGCGACGTTTAAGGTACAGCATCAGGTGTAGTTTGATTCTCTGAACTTATTACCTCCCAGTACTGAGCATATCCGTCTACTTCAGGGGATCGTGCGAGCGATCAGAGACTACCAGGGGCCGCTGAAGGAGCACGAGGTCACGATCTTTGTTCGCCGCGGAGGCCCCAACTACCAGGAGGGTCTCAGAGTGATGGGCGAAGTCGGTACGTCCCGTCTGTCGCTTCTGCAAGTGTTGTCGGCCATCTAACTGACGTCGGTTAATTCTTGATTCCCCGCAGGAAAGACCACCGGGATCCCCATCCATGTGTTTGGCACGGAGACCCACATGACCGCCATTGTTGGGATGGCGCTGGGCCACAGACCGGTTCCCAACCAGCCTCCCGTGGCTGCCCACACGGCCAACTTCCTCCTCAACTCCAGCAGCAGCACATCGGTACGATGGCGCGTCTCTTCGCCGTAGAGGTTCCCTCGCAGGATGAGGAGGGGCCCGCCGCTGCCGCCGCCTCTCTTCCAGCCACCGCTGTCTCGTCCTTTTTAGTAAATCAGATTATGAGAAGCCCAGTGGCTCTTTTGTGTGAGAGCATCGCAGCGCACTGTGGACTGCTCTCACTCAAACAGTCGTGAGTCCACAGTCGGCTACTACCCCCCCGAGGCATCCATTAAAAATGTGCAGTGCACAGGAATCCAGAAAACTGTGTGTGTGGTTGTGTGTCTGCACACGTACGCTCTTATATATGTGTCTTCATGCCTCAGATGTAGAACTGGATAGAAGAAGAATGCAACAAAGATGGAATATAACCAAAAAAAACATGCATTTTTGTGGAATTCCAGGATCTGTTTTTGCAAAAGCTTTACTTCAGAATTGAATAGTTTATCAGCTGAAGTCTTTCAGAGCTCTACCTGTGTAGCCATGGATACATACAGGCTGTTCTTCTGTTCTGAATCTGAACAACCAATTAAAAATATTCATTTTCTTCCTTTTTTTTTTTAACCCCAGACTCCCACATCAAGAAGAAAAGCTCTTTCTGAACAAGCAGCCAGGGCCGATGGTTCACCAGCGAAGAGGGTTAAAACTGGAACGTCTCTTGGTGAGCACGAACGGCGCCGCTCTCATCACGCTTTGATGAGCAGCTCGGTGGGTGGACGTTCACGCTCGGCTGAGTTTTGGTGTTGTAGCTCCCTCTTTGGACCGTGAGAGGAATCAAAGCAACCCAAACTTGGGTAAAAATAAAAAAAAGGAAAGCAGCTGAGTCTTTCTGAACAATCTCACACATCTTTCCTGACTGGTGGTGTAGCTTTTATTATTGATCACAAAATGGCCTTTTGAATGATTTTAGAGTGTTTGTCATCTTCTCAGGGTTATAATAGTTTTGGATTTTCCATTAGTTTTAGTTTTTAGTTTAGTTTTTCAAATTCAGTTAGTTTTAATTCGTTTAAGAGCAGTTTTGCTAGTTTTTATTCATTTTTGTTTTGAAATACTTAGTTTTAGTTTATTAGTTTCAGTGTTAGTTTTAGTTTTATTTTGTAAATTAGGGTTGTAATTTTGGTTCGAGTGAAGAGCTGAACTTTTTGAAGGCTATCGAACCACATAGTCATGTTTACATTCCGGTCTCAATAAACATATTTATCAATGCGTCTTCCCGCTTGTGGTGTTCCTGCGTATTTACTGACCAGCAGCTATCTGGTCTCCGTGGAAACAGACCATTATAGTTGCTGTTTTCTCCCGTCCCTTTCCAACGCTGACTGGCCTAGTTGCAGCTTCTCTTTCCAGAGGGCTAGCTTAGGCTAGCTTATCCAGCTAGTCTTGGTTAGCCTTCTTGTGTGAGCTTTTCAAATGGACATTCAGATTTGAGGGTTTTTTCTGCCTTGAGAAGTATTCCACATATTGTATCACTTTCTTCAAACAACAAGGCACTTATTTTTATCGTTAACACAGTCATAGTCAAAGAAATCCCAAATAGGACTGTGCTGCTTTCTCCCAACTTTTGCCACAGCCATCACTGCTGGTCACTTTGTTGTTGTTGTTGTACGGTGGAGCGAAGTTAATAGATTTCAAACGTTTATGAGAAAAAAAATTACAAATACGAAAACGAAGGACGTTCTTGACATTGTTATAGTTAATAATTTTAGTTTGTTTATAAACACATAATACAGTTTCAGTTAGCTATCGTTTTTTTTTTAAATATTTTTATTTTATTTCAGTTAACGAAAATGTTTTTTCAATTCTAGTTTTTGTTATTTCGTTCATTTTCGTTAACGATAATAACCTTGCATCTTCTCTTCAGTTTCTATCTCTGATGGCTTTTCTCCCCCCCCCATAGCCAAGGCTGCCACCCTCTTCACCAAAAACACCAAAGCCCTGGTGTGGGGGATGCAGACCCGCGCCGTGCAGGGCATGCTGGACTTCGACTACGTCTGCTCCAGGGACGAGCCGTCTGTTACAGCCATGATCTACCCGTTCACGTGAGTGTTTGTTTTTTTACGGTTTGTCTTGAGTAAAGGCCTCGGTGAGCGTGTTGTCGAGGTTTTTCTGCCTGTCTGCCCTCCAGCGGAGACCACAAACAGAAATTCTACTGGGGACACAAAGAGATCCTCATCCCCGTTTATAAGAACATGGGCGACGCCATGAAGAAGCATCCGGACGTGGACGTGCTCATCAACTTCGCCTCCCTGCGCTCAGCCTTTGAAAGCACCATGGAGACCATGCAGTACCCACAGGTAAATCCTGTCCTGCTGTAACCTGAAAGGTGTATATAAGTCTTAAAAGTGTTGTGTCATTGAGCGTTTGTGTTCAACTGATTTCAGATTCAAACCATCGCTATCATTGCTGAGGGAATCCCCGAAGCGCACACCAGGAAGATCATTAAAGCAGCGGACGAGAAGGGGGTCACCATCATCGGCCCGGCAACTGTAAGTTCGGCTTCAGCGCTCCTGAGATTTCCCAGGATCCCTCAGTGCTGCTTCTATCTGCACAAACTACCGTGTGTGTGTGTGTGTGTGTCTTTGTTCAGGTCGGAGGAATCAAGCCAGGCTGCTTCAAGATCGGAAACACGGGCGGCATGCTGGATAACATCCTGGCCTCCAAGCTCTATCGCTCCGGCAGCGTGGCTTACGTCTCCCGCTCAGGCGGCATGTCCAACGAACTCAACAACATAATCTCCCGCACCACGGACGGCGTCTTCGAGGGCGTGGCCATCGGCGGAGACAGGTACGTAGCAGTGTTTTTTCCACTGAGGCATTTAAGCGTGCATTTACGCCGCCGCACTCCCCCGCAGATACCCAGGCTCGGTGTTCACCGACCACGTGCTGCGCTACCAAGACACCCCCGGAGTGAAGATGATCGTCGTACTGGGAGAGGTGAGGAAACGCACGTTGCGGCCTCCGGCTTTCAGGAGATACGGGTTGCCAGATCTGTTTTTTTTTTTTTTTAACAGATCGGCGGCACGGAGGAGTACAAGATCTGCGAGGCCATTAAAAAGGGCCGAATCACAAAGCCGGTGGTGTGCTGGTGTATCGGCACCTGCGCCACCATGTTCTCCTCGGAGGTGAGAGGCCAAACGTACAGTCGTTTGACGAATAATGAGAGATCGAAGGGATTGGTGGTTGTCTTACATTTTCTGGAACATCCATTAGGTCCAGTTTGGCCATGCAGGAGCTTGTGCCAACCAGGCGTCTGAGACGGCGGTAGCCAAGAACAAGGCTCTGAAGGACGCCGGTGCATTTGTCCCCAAGAGCTTCGATGAGCTGGGAGAGGTCATCAAGTCAGTGCGCCGCTCGCTTTAACTTGCTCTTTAACTTTCTTTATCTGAATGTTTCTGCGTAATCTTTCCCCATCAGATCCGTGTACGACGACCTCGTCACTAAAGGAGTCATCCAGCCGGCCGAAGAGGTCCCTCCTCCCACCGTACCGATGGACTACTCCTGGGCCCGCGTGAGTCTGCTAGCTAGCACGCTTAAATACTTAAATTAAATACTTTTACTAAAGATTGAATACTTTTCACAATATCATGCAAGAAAGGGAGAAAATTAAATCAAACGATAATAAATAAGTTCACACTAATGTGAGTGTGCACGCACGTTTACACGGTTTTAGTCAGACATCGGTTTCTCCACAGAGCAAAATACAAGATCATTTTTATTTTAAATTGAATTATTTTAAGTTGATCTCTAATAGAAGTTTCCCAGAGGTCACTTTTAGTTTTATCTGAACCAGTGAGGACAGACTTCTGCACCGTTCTCACCATTACACTTCTATTTGCTTTTTATTTACTTCCAGTTCTTGAAAAGTGTGTTACATATCTTGCATATTTTAAGTATCTTAGACTATGCAATTTTCACTGTCCCATGAATTATTAAAAGAAAAAAGAAATCCTGTATTAAAAAGGGCTTAAAGTATTCCGGCAAGTTGCCGGATTTCCGGCGTGCTGCGTTTTGCTGCTGGGGGGGGGGTTAATGAGTTCATCGACCAATGACATGAGAGGAACACAACTCTCTCAAACTAACTTTATTAGCCAATCAGGGTTTTGGAAAAATGTGCTTTAACCGAGTCGTCTGTTTCATAGATGCTTCATTAGCCGAGCAGAGAAGACGTATCGTAGGAAAGTAGGATGGAGAGTAAAATCATGAATCCTGGGGAAAATGCCCTCCTAATTGATAAAGGGTTTAAAAAAAAAAATGGCGCTGGATGTGAATAGAAGAGAGGGAAAGATGATAAGGGTCAGGCTCAGGATCTTCTCTTTTTTTCTTGAACCCCTGATTATACTTTCACTAATCAGATTAACTGATTGGCTCGTGTCATTTTAAATACTTGATGTTTCTGTGAACAGTGGAATCGTATGTTCAATGGATTGAGACATTAAAAAACATTAAATGAACCAAGTCATTTGGAAGAATATAAATGAATAAGAATAAAATCACTGACCAAATGCAATTTCTTTCTTTGAAAAAAATAAGTCACGATTGTATTTTAATCCTTTCCACCCTCACACTCTAAAAGTTACTTTATTTGGAAGTAAAGGAGGTCCTAAAACAGTGATTTCAAGTGTGGGCCGCGCCCCCTGGTGGGCTGTCTTGGTACTGCAGGTAGGCTGTGGGAGGTCATAAAAAATAAACAAATATGTTTTAATCCTCGCTTTTTTATATATATATATATTTTTTTAATTATGGTAAAATATTTATGACATGATTTAAAAAATATTCAGAAATAAAAAAACAAACCAATTGAGTGTTATTTTACTGTAACTGTAACTTAATATGACACTTAATTCAAATCACCTTATTTGTTGACCCCTTAAATTCATATTGGAATGTAGCTCTTAGTCTTGTATGTTGGTCAAACTGGTGTTTAAAGGTTTGAATGGGCCGCAGAGATTTTTCACATTTGAAATTGGGCCTTGATATTCAGAAGTTTGGGAAAATCTGGTCTAGAGGACATGCATCTTGATTTTTAAAATGCTACCTTCCAAAGTGTCATAACTGTCAACTTTTTAACATATATTAAATATTGTGAAAAGTGTAATAATAAGTGGCATCTTTCTAATTTTCTCACATCAACAGTTCTCCTGTTTTTACATTTCTTACAGCAAATGCATTTTATAAGCACAAAACCAAATTAGCTGAGAGATGCTGATTCATTACATGATTTTTATTTTATTTATTTTTTCCTTTTTTCTCCTTGTCCGTCTGCCGTGCAGGAACTGGGTCTCATCCGTAAACCAGCTTCCTTCATGACCAGCATCTGTGACGAGAGAGGCCAGGAGCTCCTCTACGCTGGCATGCCCATCACCGAGGTCTTCAAGTCAGAGATGGGCCTGGGCGGGACTCTGGGGCTGCTCTGGTTCCAGCGGAGGTCAGTCCCTCAAACCGGCTGTTAGCAACTGCGGGGAAATCCTTCGCCCTCATAACCGCCTCTGTGTCGCTTCGCCGCAGGTTGCCGAGGTACGCGTGCCAGTTCATTGAGATGTGCCTGATGGTGACGGCGGATCACGGCCCCGCTGTCTCCGGCGCCCACAACACGATCGTCTGCGCCCGGGCCGGCAAAGACCTCATCTCCAGCCTCACCTCCGGCCTCCTCACCATCGTGAGACGCCGAGACCTTTGCTGAATTAATTTACCGTGTTGAGGAAGTCCACCACAAGCACGCCTGTCTTTGCTGTTTCTCCAGGGTGATCGCTTTGGCGGTGCCCTGGACGCCGCGGCGAAGCAGTTCAGCAAGGCGTTCGACAGCGGCATACTGGCCATGGAGTTCGTCAACAAGATGAAGAAGGACGGCAGGCTGATCATGGGGATCGGACACAGGGTGAAGTCGGTGAGTGTTTGGAGCGAGTGGGCAGCGAGTATGAACGGCAGCAGAGGCGGAGGTTACTTAAAAACACTAATGTTGCTTTGGGTCAGAAATATCATCAAAAGAGAAAATACTGAACAAAGAAGATTTGAATGATTTCTGCCTCCTCAGATCAACAATCCAGACATGAGAGTCCAGATCCTGAAGGAGTTTGTGAAGCAACACTTCTCCTCCACACAGCTGCTGGACTACGCTCTGGAAGTAGAGAAGATCACCACCTCCAAGGTAAGATTTTAAAAAGTTATGTTGTTTTTTTTCCTCTCTTAGCAAAATATTAACATTCCACTCTTGCATACGTATCACCTGATCTTTTCTTCCGGATTAGAAACCCAACCTGATCCTGAACGTGGATGGCCTCATCGGTGTGGCCTTTGTGGACCTGCTCAGGACCTGTGGTGGATTTACACGGTCCGTTGAAAGATATCTTTACACCACTTAAAAGTTATGCTGCAGGAACAATTGTGTATTCTTAGCAAATTAAAAGGAACATAACAGGGAAGAATAACTTCTTCTGTGCTCGAGAGCAAATGTCTGGGAGTCATAAGTGACTACCACAACACAGCCCCGTTACTTATTTTTGGGAAGCTAAACGTCTGTAAGGTGTAATTCAGTGAGCTGTTGAGATTTGTCCTGGTTCTGTGACATCACAGGCTCAGATTATTTAAAACCAGCTGATATGAACAGAGATGTCACACATGTTAGAAAGGGAGTTGTTAATGTCTAACTGTGGTATTTTGACCAAAGTGAGTTGCTGATATTTTTATTAACTCCTGAAAAATTGTGTCAGCTTTTGAGAGAGAAGGAAAAAAAAGACTAGCTAACTTTGTCTCATTTAATGCTAAAATTACCTTAAATTCAGAGTGACAGTCTGGATGTTACCTACTTTGTCAGAAAACTTGCATATTGTGTCCATCTGACTTTTTCTTCCTCCGTCAAACCACCACAGGGACGAAGCTGACGAGTTTGTAGAAATTGGTGCCCTGAATGGCATCTTTGTCTTGGGACGCAGCATGGGCTTCATTGGTGAGTGCATAACACCTGTAGCCTTATTAACATTTAGAAATATAGATCAACTTATAACAAAAAATAACTTTATTACATTGTTTCTTAGTCGGTAAAGATTTAAAGTGCATCAATCCCACCGTAGTCTCAGTGAAGTCAAGCGCTACATCAGCATCGTCATATTTCCTCATCTTAACTTTCCGCTGACTTTTGTTTGTCTCATTATCTCCTCCTTTCTTTTCATCCCTGTTAAATATTTTTCCGTGGTGTCTCTTGAGGGTTTGTTTACGTCATATCTCCTGCTCTGTGCTGTGTGCGCACATGTCTGTGCAAAAAAACTCCCTGCATAAACAGTGACAATGAGAGCGCCACTGCCACCTACTGGAGTATATGTGTAATTACATTTTATTCCAGTATGGCAAAAAAAAAGCATGTTCCCCGGGGTCACATTTGGGTTGCAGCCAACTATTTGAGGACTGTGCTATGATAATGTCTACACAAAGGCAAATATTTCTACTTCATCTGTTAATGAATCCATCTTTTTTTCTGTTTTTCCCGCTCATCTCCTCAGGGCACTACCTGGACCAGAAGAGGCTGAAGCAGGGTCTGTATCGCCACCCCTGGGATGACATCTCCTACGTGCTCCCGGAGCACATGTCTATGTAATCGCAGAGACTAAACCGTGTCATGAAAGCCATCAGCTCCCCACCCCCCCCTCCGCGGCCTCCCCGTCCATACTGTGATCAGCCACTTCACAAAGCAGCGGCACAACAAAGGGAAGATGTTACACTCAATATGTCTGTAAATGGTACGTGTGGAGCAAAACTTGAAGAGTCTGCTTTTAATTAACCAGTCAGCGTGGCGACTCTGTGAATATTAGTAAAACCTCCTCAACTGTCACGCCCGAGGGTCTTTCAGCGCGTTATAAAGAGCTGCAGAGGAGTCGGGCATTCAGGTACGGGAGTCACGGGTGGATTATCCAACTGTGGACTCCAACTATCGGAGGTGACTGAGGGAGTGCTGTTATTTAGCCACTAATATAACATTATTGTAGTGACCAAGCATGTGTGTCTGTATCGCAGGCTGTCGTGTCTCTCGTGCAGCTCTCCTCATTGTGCCAACTGGAAATCACAAGGTGACCGTGTAGTGCAATAATAACCACTGAAATCAGATCATACTGTAGATTAGATGTTGAAAATGTTAATGTTTTTGAACCTTTTTTTTCTCATGCTTTTGACTCTGTAATGTCAGTCTCCTCTCTGGAGCAAGCAGGACCGTTTTCTGAGTCTTTGCTGGAAGGTTCTGCCATCTGCAGGCTCCAGGAAATGTGCTCTCTCAGCTGCAGCACGTTGGGGGGATTTTCTGAAAGCGCTTCAACTAGAAGTCATGAGAACGAAAATGAATGTCTTTCCAGAAATGTCTGATTTTTAAAGCTTCCTTTCACCATTTATATAACTGGGTTATCTAAAGACAACCACAAGTGTTTCAATGTGATTATAATAAGCTGAATTATTGGCGTATTTTTTGGAACTGATCAATGGAGCGTTTTTATTAAGATTATTTTGTTTTTGTTTTTTGACTGTTGGGTTCGAAGATCATTTCATGTGTAATAATCATGAATTTCATCTGTAGCCTTTTTTTTTCATATTCAGATCTTTCATCCAATTCAGAGAAACTTCATGTAGATAATCTGCTCTTTAACTGCAAGAATGTATGTGAACGGTACAAACGGCACCATCTACAACAAAATCTATCATCATTTTGTGGAAAAGAGCTTCGTCAGTGTTGCAAGTGTGTTTGTGTTTACTTTTAACAATTCTGATGTGAACTGATTGTGCCTCTGTACTGACCTGTGGTTTATTTATAACTGTATAATGTAGTGGAATTAAATACAATAAAGATAATGTAGTAGAACAGTTTAATTCATATCTCGTTTGTACTCTCGAGCCGCATGTAAAGATAATTTTAAAGTTGGAATTTGTTACGTGAGACAATTTATCAAAAGAAATTGTGGTGTCAAATTTCAATGAGCAACAACTCAAATCTGTCAGGTGTCTAATCTGTTAAACTGAAGAAAGCAGAGCAGCAGCCCCAGTGGGGAGGGATTTATTTAACGGTAAATAATGTCAGAGTTTAGGAGGGTAATGCACATTTGTCCTGAAGTTTTAAAGTATGAAAAGCATCTGTGATAACCAGGACCCTGCAGAGATGGTCTTTGAAGCAGCTGCTCAAGTTGAAAAAAAACGGCACGCTTGTAGAAATTGCGATTTTGTATAACTGCGATTTTCTGGGCTAAAATCAAGAATTTTTGCTGTAAATTGCAAATTTCGCAGTGTTGTCAACTCTTTATGAAAACAATTTGGACAAACAAATTTCTCAAATTTCATAAAAATTGAGACTTTTGACATGAAGTTATGACTTAATATTTAAAAATTTGTGAATTTTGTATAATTGTTTACGTCCTATAAGTACATTTTGTTGTAACAATCATTAATTTTGCAAAATTATAACTTTTTAGTTTAATACTTTCAACTTTATGACATTAAATTACACCTTTACATCCTGAAATCACAGGTTTTTGTTGTAAAAACTTCAATTTTGCAATCTTGCAGCTTCTTGTTCTAAAAGCTAATTTTTATCCAAAAAATCTCTAATTTCACAAAATCACAACTTCTTGACATTAAATCACATTTTAACATTTTAATGTAAAAATAATGAAATTTTCAAAACTGCAACGTTTTGACAAATTGCATCTTTTCTAGAATCACACATTTTTCTTGTAAAAATCACATATTTTGTTGTAAAACAACTACACAATTTGCAAAACTGAATTTTTAACTTGATAAAGCAGCTCTTATTGTAAAATGTTGACTTTTCCGAAATGGTAACTTTTTGAAAAAAAAAAGAAAACTTGTGATTTTTTTCCATCTCAATTTTGTTGTAAAAATATTCAACTTGTGCTGTAAAATACTGACTCTCACGAAAGTGCACATCTTTCTCGGTAAGACTGCAACTATTGTTGGTGAATTAGCTGCCCAGCAGTTGGCTCTCAGTCACATCTAGACTACCAGGTGGGACTAAAGCAACCACCTCTTTCCTCCAACTTGACCAGTGAGGTTTGTGCAGAACAAAGTTGCAGTTTTGTTAAAATTGGTTACTTTCATGAGAAAATTGAGATGTGTTGCCAAAAAGTCCTTATATTGTGAAATTTGAGATTAGCTTTTAATGACAAGAAAATTACAATTTCGTAACAAAAATTTAGGATTTTGGGACAAAGTTACAATCAATTAGTTTTAAAAAGTCTAAAATGTTTTTGAAGTTGCAAATTTTTTTTAAATTTAATGATATGGCAAAATGTCATGACTTCATGTTGAAAAGTTGTGATTTTCTGAAATTTGAGATTTTATGACAAAAAGTTGCAAGATTGCAAATTTCACAATCTCCAAACAAAAGCACAAAAGGTGCAGATTTTAGTTAAAATGTCATTATTTTGCAAAATCTTGTAATTCAAATTCACAATTTTGTGACAAAGTTAGACTTTTATGTCAAAATGTAACAATTTTAACATTTATGAAAAAACTAAATAATTTCTGATTTACAGCAAAAATAGTTCATTTTAGCATTGAAATTTGCTTTGAAGTGTGCTCCTTTCTCTTGGCCTGAGCGCCTGCCCCCAACATGTGCACGGCTCTGACCACCTTCAATTGATCTGTGCACGGCCCTGACCACCTGGAATCCACATGTGCACACACCTGGTAATAACATAATGTGATGTAGTATTCATTAGTTCTCTGGGGCAGGATCAAAACTGTCCACAGCTACTGTTGAAACCAAAGGTTTACATACACTGTATAAAAAGACATAACTTTTTTTTTTTCCCCCCTCACTGTCTAACAATCAGACTAAACCTTTCCTGTTTTAGGTCAGTTAGGATTACCAAAATTATTTTTATTTGCTAAATGCCAGAATAATGAGACAGAGATTGTTATTTTTGAGATAAATTTTTTTAATTACTTAACTTGAAAAGTTAGCAAAGTTTATTCATTGTTTCTTGACTTAATATTTCAAAATATTACATAATATTGAATAATATTTGCTCGGGAGTCGAGCTCCGGGTCTCTGAAAAGCGCCTCGTCACCATTTGTATTGTAACAGACGCTTTACAAATAAAGTTGAAATGAAGAATAGCATATGAAGTTGACTATGCCTTTAAACAACATGGGGAAGCCCAGATGATGATGTCATAGCTTTGGAAGCTTATGATAGGTTAATTGACAACGTCCTACGTTTGATATACATTTCACCATATAGCCAACATAAAAACTGATGACCATGAAGCTATAAGTTTATTGCTATCGAGCAACCCCGACAGTCCACCTTTGTCTTCCTGCTCTGATATTTGAACTTTAAACGTCCGCTGACGTGAACCAACAGCCACGCCTTTCACCCACTGCGCATGTCACCAGTCCTTTTTTGCTGGTGTTTACCAGCCAAACTGAAGTTAGTTTTGCATTGGTCATTCATTACGCTCACGATCAGGTAAAGTCTTCTGAAAACGGCTTAAAATGTACTTTTCAGCCTGACAGTGAAGAATAGCGTAGATTTCTTTTTGAAGACACTTACTGTATCATGCATTTATTTTTAAGTGCATATTTGTTTATATGTTGTTATTATTGTGCTGTGTGATTTACTATTGTGTTGTTTAGTGTTTAACGTACCAACTTAACTACAAATGTTACATTAAAATTGACATTTTTTTTTAATCATATAAGTATTTTTCAAAATACTTGAAAACAAGGCAATGTGGCATTTGAATTGTTGATACAAAACTGTCGGTTTTAAATCTCGGATATGACGTAACGAAAACAAAGCGAGCTTCGGCGTCGCTCCCCGCCTGTAACCGTATGTGCGGGTGCGTATGTCGCTTCGCTTCCCTCGCTAGTTTGCTTCATTTCCCACCACTGCTCACCTCCAGAGCTGGCAGCAGGATGGCAGCGGCGGCCCCCAACCCGGAGGACTCCGCCAGGAGCAGCGGCGGCTCCGGTGGCGGCGGCGGCGGCGGAGCCGGCACACCCAGCGCACTGGCCGGGGACGGGGACGTGGAGGAGGCCGAGGACTTCACCTCCTCCTCGCACTGCTCGGAGCTGTCTCGGCGGCAGAACGAGCAGAGGAAGCAGGGTTTGTTCTGCGACGTGACGTTGGCCTTCAGCAGCGGGGCGGCCACCGGCGGCGTCCAGACCTGCGAGTATTCCGCCCACAGGTCCGTCCTGGCCGCCGCCACCGACTACTTCACCCCTCTGCTGGGGGGACAGTTCTCCGAGTCCCTGTCCGGACGGGTGGACATGAAGGAGTGGAGCTCGGAGCTGGGGCCGGACCCGGAGACGGTGGAGAGCGTCATCCAGTACATGTACACGGGGGAGATCCGCGTCAGCACCTGTAATGTACATGAAGTTCTGGAGCTCGCGGACAGGTATGTTTGCAGTTAGCCTCGTGCAGCAGCAGCACATTTGCATTTAAGAGCTGTTTTTGGGTCATGTCTGCAGAATACAAAGGTCTGGCCTAGATGATCCAGTTCAAAGTGCATCATGTAGTTAAAGGGGAACCTCTTATGAAAAGACCACTTTTTTTATGCTCGAGAGCGTTTGAATAGTCATCTGAAGTAATTAGCAACTCAAAAAGCTTTAAGAAAACTGAGGCCTTCGGGGTCTAAAAATATAAATATATTTTTTAAGAGACAAAAAAGAGGGAGTTTTGTTGTGTTTGTGGTGCATTGGGGGGTGAGGGGTAATATGCATTGTTTTTATTATTATTTTTTTATATGTAAAGCACTTTTTGTTGCCTGAGGGCATAAAAAGCCCTCTATAAATATAGTTTGATTTGATTTGATTTGATTAAATTAAGAGAGCCATTAAGGTCTGCGGATGCAGTGACATCACAGACCCAGAGGAGAGTAGATTTATCCGGCTTTACCATCTTTATCTCCACTGAAGATATATATATATATATATATATATATATATATATATATATATATATATATATATATATATATATATATATATATACGATATATACATACTGATATTTTGTGATGTTACTGAAAGTTGTGCCCCCAGTTTCACCCTGTTGGCTTTTACATACCGGACCAAGCACGAGCAAAAAAATTCTGCAAAGTTCTGACGTTGCCTGCGTGATATGTGACGTAACTCGTAACACACACGAGTATCAGTGTTATCAGTGTTTTTGCACATTTAAGTGAATAAATGAATTTTCCTAAAAAATGGATATTAGGAGCTGAAAAAAAAAATCGATATTATATCGGGGGGCGAATATCGCGATATATCGCCAAATCAATTTTTTTCACACCCCTGGTGCATACTGGAGTAGCAGTTTCAGTAGAGGCACATCTATGGAGTAACACAACTGTCAAAAACAATGTGCATGTCAGCATTCGTGCATATTCATCTAAACCCGTCTGTGAGGATACCATTCAAATAGTCTCAGCCTTAAGAGATTGTGAATATGAAGTACAACGTCACAGTTGTGGTTTCTTCATTATAAATGCGAATGTACAAGTGTAAAAGTCACTGTCAAAAGTACGTCACGGGGTCACAGGGATCATCTGTGGTTGCTTTCTAAATCAGTTGAACTCTCGCACTGTTTACAACTGTGGATGTATACTTGGGGTGTGAAAAAAAATCGATTTGGCAATATATCGCGATTTTCGGCCGCCCAATATAATATCGAATTTTTCAGCTCCTAATGTCAATTTTTTTTAGTATGCTGTAATGGTTACTTAAATGTGCAAAACAATAATAAAAAACAATAAATAGGTTGTTTTGAAGCAAATAGTTTTGACTCAATTTGTCCTCTGAATGATCAATATCATCTGATGAACATTTACAGCAACTTGATTTTTCATCTCTACTTTTAATTTTGATATTAACTGGGTAGAATATCGCAATATTGTGATAATATCGTATCGTGACCCAAGTATCATGATACGTATTGCGAGGTCCTTGCCAATACTCAACCCTAATGTATTAAGTGGTGCGCCCGGCTAGCTTTCGACCAAACACTGTCAAATGACAAGTGGGCCTTTGATTGGTCAGCTTTATTGATTTTATTGCTTAGTATAAATTTCTTTGGCTTGGTACAAAAAAATTCAGCCCCTTTACAACTGTCATGGAGGTAGAATCTACTTATTGTTGAAAAAAAAACAAGATTATTGTACCAGGCGATGGTTGCTACCATCAGTAGTGATTTGTTTCAGGAAACTGTGTCAGCTTTTGAAAAAGAGTTCTCCTTTAAAAAAAAAAGAAATTCTCATGTTCTGTCGCATTCAATTTAGTCTTTTTCCTCCGTTGATTTTTCTCTTAGGTTCCTCCTGCTGCAGCTGAAAGATTTCTGTGGCGAGTTTCTCAAGAAGAAGCTGAGCCTGACCAACTGCGTAGCCGTGCACAGTCTGGCGCACATGTACACCCTGGACCAGCTGGCGCTGAGGGCCGCCGACATGATCCGCCGCAACTTCCACAAGGTCATCCAGGACGAGGAGTTCTACACGCTCCCCTTTCACCTGGTCCGCGACTGGCTCTCGGACGCCGAGATCACGGTGGATTCGGAGGAGGTGCTGTTCGAGGCCGTGGTGAAGTGGGTGCAGAAGAACCTGGAGGAGCGGAGCCGCTACTTCGAGGAGCTGTTTCGTCTCCTCAGGCTGCCCCAGATCAAGCCCACCTACCTGACCAGGGTGGTGAAAAACGAGCGGCTGGTGGCCGCCAACGAGGCCTGTCTCCAGCTGGTGTCAGGAGGCGGTGGAGGGTCACGCCATCCGCTTTGAAAACCTCAAGTCGGCGGACATGGAGTTCTGGTCTTCCCACACGGTCTCCTTCCAGCCCCGCTTCGGCCAGAACATGGACGTGATCATGGTAGTGGGCGGGGTCTCGGAGGGAGGGGACTACCTGAGCGAGTGCGTGGGCTACTTCATCTACGAGGACCGCTGGGTCAACCTGCCCCACATTCACAACCACCTGGACGGCCACGCCATCGCCGCCACGGAGTCCCACGTCTACGTGGCCGGATCCATGGAGCCGGGCTTCGCCAAGACGGTGGAGCGCTACAACCCCAACCGCAACACCTGGGAGCAGGTGAGCAACCTGACCACGCGCAAGCACTCCTTCGGCCTGACCTGCATCAAGGACATCCTGTACAGCATCGGCGGCCACGGCAACTTCAGCCCGGGTTTCAAAGACGTCAGCGTCTACGAGCCCGAGCAGGACAAGTGGCACAACCTGGAATCGGCTCCCAAGATCCTGCGAGACGTGAAGGCGGTGAGCGTGGAGGACCGGTACGTGTACGTCACGGCGCGCACGCCCGTGGACACGGACAACGACGACGGACTGAAGACGGTGACCACCCGCTACGACACGGAGAGCCGCCAGTGGCAGGACGTCGACTCCCTGCCGCTCGTCGACAACTACTGCATCTTCCAGATGGCCGTGGCGTCCACCAACTTCTACCACACGGCGTCCTGCTGCCCCAAGAGCTACACGGTGCGGGACGAGGTCGCCAGGCAGAAGATTAGCGCGCGCATCTCCGACGAGATCCTGGAGAGCCTGCCGCCGGAGGTGACCAGCATCGAGGGCGCCGCCATCTGCCACTTCGACGAGGACGTCTTCATCATCGGCGGCTGGAAGAACAGCGACGACGTGGACAAGCAGTACCGCAAGGAGGCCTACCGCTACTGCGCCGAGAGGAAGCGCTGGATGCTGCTGCCGCCCATGCCCCAGCCTCGCTGCCGGGCCACCGCCTGCCACGTCCGCATCCCCTACCGCTTCCTGTACGGCTGCCAGCGGTACCCCATGCCCCAGAACCTGGCGCGCCAGCGAGATCGCATGCAGCAGATGCAGCAGCTCCACCGGCGCACGCTCACCCTGCGTCGCCAGCTCCAGTCGCAGATCGAGTGCTGATCCAGTCGCCGCCCGAAGACTCGCATCGAACCACCAGTGCACCGCCGCCATCGCCATAACGTAAAACGCACAGCAGTGGGTCCCGTGTTGATCTCATTCTCCTAGTTGTGTGGCATTAGCTCTCACGCCGTGTTGTGTACATGACTGATGTGTGAAAAGCCATGAAACGTGTAGACAGCTTCATGCCGACCTGTGAGGGCGGATGTAACAGATGTAAACATGTGAATAAGAGTGTTATAGCAGCCAAAAACTAAAGATGTTGGCATAGATGCTGATTGACTATTTGTATATAAATAATATAAAGCTGTATAAGTCTACATTTATATTGATATTTTACATTCCTTTGTTGTATGGAGAAAAATATGTGATATCATTAACGACTGCATTCCTATGTACTTAATGAAGTCTCGTCATTCCATGGTAACACTGTGACAATCTCCTCATGAAAGCGTAACATCGCTCCAAAAGTCTTAACTTACTTAAATCATAATCGCGTGATTAGAAAGGCTCTGCTTTCGTGCTTTACAGCTTCGGCATCTAATCTGAACTGATACTGAAAGGTCTGTCATTGCAAAGATTCTGTAGGCTAATCTGCCCTTTCTTCTCAACAGCTTCACACTGCTTCTTAAGGTCCGTAATGCTCCTTAACGGTTTCGCAAGTGCTTAAATGATGAGTGAATATAATATCCCGAAACATGTGACGAGATCTGATTGAACCTGTTCTTCATTCCAGTCATGTAACATTCTCTTCTGCTATTGCATTAAGAACCAAATCACCAGCAATGGCTCAGTCATTCCTTTCTTTTGCACTTTTGTAGTCTTTAATTATCTTTGTATCCTCATTCATTCATTCAGAAGAAATGCAGAAACTGTTGTATGAGCGTGGAGGTGTTTATGAATCGTGCTTAGACAGATGTTGAAGAATGGAAAATGCTTCCCTGGAATTGCACTTTTTGACATCTAATTGTAAAGTTTTAAAGAGGCATAGGTATTTATGTTGCCACTGCACTTTGACTTTGCATAGTTCGTTTGTCATATCAGACAAGGTGATTGTATTTTGGGGGTTTTTTTTTTTTTTTTACTGGTTTCCAGTAAGTAAGATTTGGTCTTTGAAACAGATGTGATATTATTAGTCTGGACAGAATTAATTCAGCATTAAACATTAAATAACTTGTCAAACTTATTACTTTACGTTACGTTGGGTGCATTTTAACATATCGTATATTGTTTTGTCTCACGTTGCTCACCAAAGAGACTCGGAGTTGGGATGAAAAGGAATAAGTCTTAAGGATAAAAGGGGATTGTTATATGAATGTGTTGTGACTGACATTCAGAAATTTCAGCTGTTTGCAGCACTTACTAGCATCAAAGTTATGTAATGCAGAAATGATATTCATTTCCACTTTATGGCCAGCATAAATAGCACTGCAAAAGTTAAATTAAAATAAGCTTTGTATTTGCTTTGCATGCGATAACCTGACTTTGTGTCTTTATATTGGATGTAAGAAATGCTACTCTCATCACTTGCAATTAAAGTTGTTTTGTAACACATGTACATGCAGTTTATTGTTGCTTTGTTGGACTTTACTGTAGAAATACATAATTATGTAACTTAAAAATGCCAAAACTGTTGATGCTCCTTTTGCTGACAGCATTAGGTCAATATTTTAAACGCTGTTTGGCTTGACTCATATAGCACTAATTAGTAAATTATATACAGTGTCCTGGAGCAGTGGTTCACCTTTATAAATTAATGCTGAAGTGGTATTGTCGACTCAGAGGAACAAACCGGGAAGACTGGTAGGAACTTTGAATCGATGTCTTTGCTTTGGGAGGAAGACTGCACACGGTCCCACCTTAAGTTATAAAAGGGGACTGCTACCTTCACTGGTCCCTTGTAGGTTCGTTAAAAAAAAATATACATACACGACTGATTTGTAGCGCTATCAAACCAAATTAATGCTATTGTTTCCAAACACGACAACCGCCGATAATCACATTCTTGTTACTCGATCATCGTCGTCATCAAAAACGGCCTCTGTTAACCACTTCCGTGTGCAACTCAACTGATTCTCAGTCAAATTTCCGACACTTCGGGAAGCACTGGAATGCAGCAGTGACGAAAGTCTGTGGTCCAGCGGAGACTGACAGCTCGTGAACCTTTTGCCTAAATAGCCGCAGCGGAGCAGCAATACCTGAAAGAAAAATGGTAAAACTATCTATCAAACTTTTCTTGTGCAACCCTGAGCTTCTGGAGGTTAAACCAGCGAACAAAAACACGCAAGTTATTGCGTGTAAGCGCTAACGCTAACTTACTGCTGTAGCTGAGCTAGCCGCTGGCTCCGTATTTCTGCCTGAGCAAAAAAAAAAAAAAAAAGATTATAAGTCTGACTGAAACGTTTGTGGTTTGACTCTACTGTAAAGACAAGGAGTAGAATGATAGTTAAGTAACATGTCAGCGTAGCTGCAGGCCCTGTTTTATTTCATTGTGCTATTGCATTGATGAATGACACAGAAACGTTCACGTCTGCTCAGATTCCAGAGCTGTCCAACGCCTCCGTGTGTATGAAGGACCCCCAGAGGGTACAGGACATCCTGCAGTCCATTGTGAAGGCTGGCTCCAACACCCTGCAGGTCTCCTCCCTGGCAGCATCATGAACACCAGCAGCCCCCCCCCCCACACACACACACACACACACACACCCATACTAACAAACCCTTTTCTAGATCTACATTAATCATTCTGGTTTTTGTGCAGGTGATCTCAGATTTCGACATGACCCTGACAAGGTTTTCATACAACGGGAAAAGGTGCCCTACCTGTCACAGTGAGTGCAACGACAAACCGTTCAAGTCATTCTGCTACACTTTATTTATTTATTTTTTTTGGTGAAGTGTGCTGCAGGTGTGACAGAGGACTTCCAAGGTGGGACTGCGTCAAGGATCAGCTCTAAGCCCCTTCTTATTTGCCAGGGTGATGGACAGGCTGACAGATGAGGTTAGACAGGAATCTGTAGTGAGAGCAGGGAGCAGGTGGAGGAAAATCGAGGGAGGTGGAGGTACGTCCTTTAAAAGAGACGAATGAAGGTCAGAATGCATGCTTGTAAATGAGAGGGACCCAAATGGAACGGTGAGGCTACAGAGATCAGAGATGAAGAAGGTGGAAAGTCAACAGTCCAGAGTAACGAAGAGAGTAGAAAAAGAGGTGAAGAAGCATGTGCAAGCAGGTTAGAACAGGTAGAGAAAAGTGTCGGCGTGATGTCTGATCAAAGAGTATCGACAAGACCTAAAGGAAAGGTGTACATGGCGGTGGTGAGACCTGTGATGTTGTTGGTTTAGAGACTGAGGAAAAGACCAAAGAGGAGATTTATCTTATTGTCATCTTTTCTTTGACTACAGTTGCCTGCACATGTTTGTAACTTGTGGAAATGATTTTGCCTTTAATGTTGAATGCAGCGAGGAAGTCTCCGTCTGATTTGTTGTGGCTGATTAAGCTAACAACCATGCTAATTATTTACTTTCCGATAGTCATCGGCTTATTTTTCAGTCATTGTGGGTCATTGTCTGTTTTTAACTGTCCCGTCAGGCTTCAGAATTTGCTGTATCTGAGAAGACAGTCTCCCCCTGTAGACTTCAGAAATCACTTAATAACCCAGTATGAGTGGAAGTTACGCATGCTTGTGTCACCTCCGTGTGTTTTTAGGATCGTGTTTTATACTCCCTGAACATAAACACTTCCTAAACCTTGTCCCTATTTTCTTTCTTTCTTTCTGTCGTTCTGGTTCAGATATTCTTGATAACAGCAATATCATCTCAGATGACTGCAAGCAAAAGGTAAGGGAAGACTTCAGGGTGTCGCTTCTGTTTTTGCACAGGTTGAACTACATTTGTCATTATGTGAAATCATCCGGTCCTTACCAGGTCTTAAAATTTGGTAAATACAACCTGTTGTTTACCAGCGTTGCTTCAGTGCGTTGATATTTGAAGGGAATTTCTCCGTTAATGTTGCATCATAGTATTGAAGCCTGGACTTTGAACCACTGAAGCACTTTGATTTTCTTCTTCCTTCACGTTCCTTCTGTTGTAGGTTTGCTGAGTGCATGTGATCATTATCCTGTTGTTTGAAAAACAATTTGAACCAATCTTTAGCAGTCACACAGAGAGCCTGACATTTAACTCTAAATCACCGTACTTGGATATAAAGAGAAGTCACGGCTGACTCGTATAAATCCCAGACACCACTGTGTCACACAGTGTTTTTTGTTAATATGCTGAGTTTTTTTTGTCATTGTACGGCCAAACGAGTCCACTTTGATCTCATTAGTCTGGAGGACTGGTTCCAGATGTTTCGTGATTTGCACAGATGCAACTTCAGATGCAAATCTATTTTGGTGCTTTGTTCTTTTCACAGAGAAGATTTTTCTAGCAGCCCTGCCAAACAAGAAATATGCACTCAGTTTTTTTCTGATTTTATGTCGTAAACCTTAAAATTGAATGTTGAAGCCTGAAGAGTTTCCAGCGTGTCTTGTGGGTTTGCTGCGATTTATACTCTTTCCAGACTGATGGGGAGCAACGATTCATTCTCTCCAACATCATTCTGTATGTCTTACCTCGTTGGCATTGTGTTATCACATTCCTCAATACTCCAGACCAGCGAAACTGACAGAACCTTCCAGAGGTGCTCACACCTGTTTATCAGTTGATCAGGTGCCTCTCAACCTTCTAATTCCTGTCAAAGCAGTAATTTTCTCTTTCTGGACACTCCTTCTGTGTTTTGGGCTTAAATTATGGTGACACGGTGACTCTTTATTGTCATGTTCTTCTCTAGTGTTATTTAGCTGATTATAAGACTTGGTAAGGATCGGATGAAGTGTTTATTAAGCCCCGATAAACAGTTTTTGACATCTGCATGAATCCATATATCATCTATTATGATTAGAATTGATATGAAAAACCTTTAGCGCTAAACGACATAGGAAGGATTAGCTTCAGGCTGTAATTTCTTTAAACACATTGTGATGAGGACTTTCCTCAATGTCTGAAGCTTTGTTATGTAAAAATGAACACATTTTATACTTGATATTTGTTTAAAGAAATGTCAGAATATAAATTACCTCAAGAGATAGTGCAAGACAGCAAATGAATAAATGGCTAACACATCTGCCGTGTGGAGGATAACAGGAGAAATGCAAAACACACACACAGTAAACAAGGCCAGCAGGTGACTTCTGGAGTTATTTTAGACATTTGAAGAATGTTGTTACCCTTTTTTTAAGTTTATTTTAAATATTTCTACTCAGGAAGCTGCAGTGTTTGCTACTTATGGATGATCTTTATCAGGAGCTTTTTGTCATATAATCTAACTACGATATAGCACATCTCTAAGAGCATTAGAGTTTATTTCAGTGATTTTTCAGAATATTGTCGTGTCTTCCTCAGCTGGATCATCTTCTTAAGACGTACTACCCCATAGAGATTGATTCTTCACGATCAATAGAGGAGAAGCTGCCTCTAATGGTTGAGTGGTGAGTATTTAGCACAAATGGTTTCATCACATTTTTAATATAAAGCTCAGAGTGTTTTGTGTAGAACACCTGTGCTGCTCGTGTACCTCTCAGGTGGACCAAAGCTCACGAGCTCCTGGTAGAGCAGAAGATCAGGAAAGACCTGTTGGCAACGGCAGTGCGTGAATCCGACGCCATGCTGAGGTAGAAGCACCTGAAGGCGAGGAAATCTTTGTGGCAGGTTGAGTATGACGTGAATAACGAGCGACTGCTTCAACAGAGACGGCTACCGGCTCTTCTTCGACCACCTGCACGAGCACAGCATCCCTCTGCTCATCTTCTCTGCCGGCATAGGAGACATCCTGGAAGAGGTGATTCGGCAGGCTGGGGTCTTCCACCCCAACGTCAACGTCTTCTCCAACTACATGGACTTCGACGAGTCTGTGAGTCGCCGCGGCGCAAATTAAATGAAAGTTGCACCGACGCTGCTGGGATTTAACCGACAGCCGGACTTGATTTGTCTTTGACAGGGGGTCCTGAAGGCTTTCAAGGGAGAGTTGATTCACATCTACAACAAAAGGGAAGGCGCGCTGCTCAACACGGGCCACTTCCAGGAGCTCCGGACGCGGCCCAACGTGCTGCTGATGGGAGACTCTCTGGGGGATCTGACCATGGCTGACGGGGTGCAGGATATGGAGAACATACTCAAAATTGGGTTCCTCAATGACAAAGTAAGTAAAAAAAAACAAAAAAAAACATGCTTCCTCATGTTTACCATGATGGTTGAATAATTTAGTATTTACCTTTTTTCTCTGCAGGTGGAAGAGAGGAAGCAGTCGTACTTGGACTCATATGACATAGTGTTGATAAAGGATGAAACCCTGGAAGTCCCGAACGCCATTCTCCTCTATCTCACTGGTAATAAATGAACTGTAAATCGTCTCCTGTCCACAAGACGGCGAGGAAGGACCTGCTCAAACACTTGACAACCAGCTAGGAATGTTACCCGATTTTTATTTTATTTTTTAAACATTTTACTAAAACATACAACTGAACTAGTCTGTGTCACGTTCATCGCCAGTTTCGCTGTCAGACGGTTCTTAAGTTCACCTTCCACCACGTCACCCCTATAATCCTCGTCCAGTAGCGTAAATACGTTGGGACCACACTCTGCACCGTCACTCTCCGTTTTTAAACTGTTTGTTCTTTTTAAACTCTTTGTCTCATGGGTTTTGCTGCACACTTCAGGATTTAATCATAGGAAAGTGAAAACCCACATGATAAAAGGCAGATAAAAGGATTTAAAAGTGATTTCCAGCCTCTTACACACAGTAAAGATCCTCTCCCGTGAGTTTGAATCTGAAACCAAAAACATGATTCAGCCATCGTTTCTCTTGTGTGACGCCACGGTAGAACTATTACAGTTACTCAAGATTTTAGGAAAATAAAGAAAAGTAACCAGATCCTTTCTAAGACTGGGTCATTAACAGCCTCCAGTATTTTATTAGTAATTGAAATCACAATTTGTACGGTTTTGGAGGAAAACCCAAACACCTTGCTGAGATTTATGCAACTATTTTCTTGTTTTTGTCCATCATTTTAGGAAATTGTTGTCTTTTTGTTAAAACAATTTTTTCCCTTGTGTTCCAAAATGTGGTTAAATTAAGACTTGATTCTGCCAAAATAACTGAAAAGGTATTATTTGCACATGATGTGAATGAAAGAAAAAGTCGATCCATCTTCTTTTTTTTTTAACAAAAGTTTATTTTGTCTCTAAACACATGTATTTTTCTATTATTGAATGTCTGTTATTGTACAGACACAAACGTACTATACAACCAGTGGTTTTTAAATCAGTTGTTTTTCAAAGGGAGATTTATGTCAAGAACCAGTCATTTGACTTTATAAACGGAATATTCTGCAAATCAGACCCGACTAAAATGCTTAGCAGGGTCTAGTCTGTGCAAATAGGAACATTTTCTTCTACAATCTGTTTTTCTTTAATATTCTGAAACGGGTTGTTGTGTAAGTTGTACTGACACCATAACATATGTGGATGGTTCAGTTTTCTTTTTTTTTTTTAAACCACATTCACTTCTTTCATTCTTGTATTTTGATATGTTTCAGTAGCAGAAAAAAACTTGTGATTATTTCCATTTAGCTGTTTTTGGTCCAAATTTTCATAAAACAGAGAGAGAAAGAAAAAAAAATCAACTTTCAGGATCCTTGTACTGAGAAAACCTTCCAATCCTACAGAAGCATTTATACAGAACCAATAGTTTTCATGTTATAAATAAAACATGCTCTTTTTCCCCACCAAGGGTCTGCAGGTATGAAATGGTATTGATTTCAGCAGCAAACTGACATCCTTAAGTTAAAGGCTCAACAATATTTCATTTTCTGAAATATTTTCACAATAATTGCCCGACCGTTGCCGAGATGACGACAACACAACCGCAGCATTCGTGCGGCTGCTCTTTACCGCCACAGAAACACACACGCATCACTTTTATAACTCGTCCCGCCTCACTTGTTCAGGCTCCTCGTCCACTGTAACTTTCAGTTCGTCTTCCACGATCTTTCCGTCTTTATTCTGGTCCTGATTATCAAACATGTCCTTAATGATGCTGTTGGCGTCGATGCCCGGGCGAAGTCGACCTTTGCCCTCTTTGACTTGGTGTCTGATGAACGTTGAGAACTGAAGAAGGAAAAGAAAAACAGCAAGCAAGTTGTCTTTCAGTTGTCAGGTTTTGCAAATCACAAACTATCTGGTCCTTAACGGGCTTTAAAATTGGGGGAGCAACAAGCAACAGGTACACTTGATTAACTGATCACCAGAAAAAGCGCTTCTGCAAAAGCAGATATCAGCAATTGTATTAGAGAGACTGCTGTTGTTGGTGGAGTTTTGGGTCAATTTTGCTTCTGTGTAGCACCTAAGAACGTAGACTACGCACCTGCCCTGCGCCGTCTCCGATATTTAGAGTTCTGGGTTATTGCAATTACCTTCCCAACCCCTAGAGGGCAGTGCGGATTTTTCTTTTTCCTGCAGCGCTGTAGATAGCGGTGCCGAGTTTCCGTTTGTTTACAGCTTGTATGTAGCTCAGACATAGAAACGGAACAAACAGAGTGTGTTGCACATTAGTTGGTGTGGATGAATGGCCACGGTTACATGATGTTCTTTAATTCGGAATTAATAATTCCGAAATAATAATTCCGAATTAAACTATTTTCCTTCGAGTTTACATGGAAATAGTAATTCCAAATTGAGGTTTACATGGAAAACACGTTTGTTCAGCTTTATCCAACTCCGCTTTAGGTCTGGGGGTTGGGAAGGGTTCTGATTGGCTGGGGGGGCGGACGTCTTTACATCTACCGGAAGAAAACAAACTTAGCAACAACTCGGTTAGCAGCAACATTCCACTTATTTTTGACCTGGGTGGCGTCTCTATCTGTGAAACCTCCTTCATTTAACCTGGCCGCTACAACTTTGAAAAGCTCACAATTTTTATGTTTCCTGCCATCTGTTCTTTTAATTATTTCCAGTTCCTCCAAGTTATTTATTAAATAAATCATCTCTGCTCTTGACCACCATTTACTGCGTGCTGCCGTTTTGAAAACAAGCCCAGCGCTGAATATAAGCGTCATGGCGACAGACGGGCAAGAGAACGAGCATGCGCAGAAAGACCGGAATTAATTTAAAGTGGAATGAGTGAATACATGACCGCAAATTATTTAATTCGGAATTAAAATGGGAATAAACCAGCCACTTACTTCGGAATTAAGTTTAATTCGGAATTGACATTTTCATATGGAATTAAGTGTTTACATGGTAACTTTTATTCGGATTTAACTTTAATTCTAAATGAAAGAGGAATTAAACTTCCCATGTAAACGCACTGAGTGTGTTGCACATTAGTTGGTGCGGATGAATGTTGAGCATCAGTCGTCTGCAAAGACGCTGCCGCAAACTGTCGCTCTACCCGACTTGAAAACGACGAAGAAATGGCGGCGCGAAATTCAAAGGCGAAGAAGAGCTAATTGACCAATCACCGTTCTTGTGGTCTGCGTTGAAGCGCAGTTACGTTTTGAGAGAGAGATGAGCATCAGACATTGGTACAAATCTGGCTTTTCTAAGCATGTCATTATACTCAGAGTGAGACATTTCACAAGAGGAAAACGTTTAAAAACAAAAGCGTGGACATCAACAAAAGCACCCTAAGGTCACATCTCAAACTAGAGATCAACAGATAAAATAACACATCTGAATGAGGGAGTACTTTATTTTTCACATTTAGATCAGCTCCATCTTGTCTGCTTACCTCCTCCAGAGGGACTTCTTTGTCCCCATTGATGTCCATAGCGTTGAAGAGGGGATCAGGACTTTCTCCGAGCCACACAAACATGTAGCCATCGGGCACACCCTTTTGCAGCTCCACCAACTCCAGTTCAAAGAAGAGCACAGCACTCCTAGGAACTTCTCCGGCTGAAAGGTATCCAGTCAGAGGGGGTGACATTTTCTTTAAGAGCACGAACAAAAAAAAAACACGAAATTTTGTGCATCTGAGTATTTCAGACAACTGACCTCCATTTTCACCGTGCGCAAAGTGGGGAGGAATGACCACTTCCCTCTTCTCGCCCACACACATGCCCTTCAAACCTTCCTCCAGACCCATGATCACTTTATTGGCTCCCAGAGTTGTGATTGAAGGCGAGTCGTACTGGTCCCTGCAGTGTAACATTCAATTATCACTTTTTAAAGAAAGCATTTAAAAAAAAAGAAGAGAAAAAAAAAAAAAGAATCCAGCTCACTAAAACTCTTCTTTCCCAAAATCTTGAGCCATGCAGGGATATGTGCTGTTGCTAATACATAAGAGGTTATGAAATCTGTCAGACAAGAAGCCAGCAATGATTACATGCATGAAGGCCGGAGGATGCAGTGTAGCACAGTGCACAGCAGAGGGCGCTCACGAGGAGTACAGAAGGGTGCCGTCCATCAACGAGCAGTTGTAGTGATACTGAATCAAATCGTCGGCTTCGCTGGTCGTGTCGCATTCCTGGGCTTGTGGGTAACCTTGACCTGGACCGGATCTTGGGGATTGTGGAAATCAATGACGTGAATGTCAAAAACCAGCACGGCAGAGCCAGGAATGAGGTCTCCTGTAGCCGGAGGGAGAAAATAAAACAGGGCAAACAAGCAGTTTGAGGTCTGCCGTTCAGTGTGCATGCGCTTTAAAGCCTTCCTAAATGCAGGCGTCAACCTCACCGACTCCATCTTCACCGTACGCCAAGTGAGGAGGAATTGTTATCCTCCTCTTCTCTCCCATGCACAACCCCTGCAGAGCTTTGTCCATCCCGCGTTGATCACACGTCCCATGCCGATGTAAGTGTCATAGGTGCTGTTTCGCTGGTAGCTGTTACAACAAGTGTGACATGTGAGCGTTTAGATACTTGATCTACTTATTAAAAGTAAAGAAACACCAGATGTACCTCGAGTCAAAGGCTGTGCCGTCCTGGAAGGTACCGTTGTAGTGGTAGCGGATGTAATCTCCAACAACTGTCCTGCGGTTGCAGTCTTTAGGCACCTCCTTAACCTCCACTTTCAGATCATCTTTAGGGTTAAAAACATCAACCATCACCACCTCAAACACCAGCGTGGCCTGAGGAGGGATCCTGGTTTCCTGTTGAGAGGTAAGCCAACACATGTCTCACTCTATACACAGGTGTCTATTAAAACTCAAACAAATCCCATTAACCTACAAGACCCACAAGTTTAACCAAGCAGTCAGCAGTCTGGTTGAAATCTTCCACATCAGACCATCATGATCGCATCAAATTTAAATAATAAAACAGTGGAGTTGCCTATTAGATGCATTTAACTGACCCTACCAGTCATGATCAGCCAAGAACAAAGAACAAACATCCCAATATGTGAAAGCAAAGGAGCATAAATGCACAAAGCTCCTCTCCAACAAGGACTCCTTAACTACTCAACATTTTTTTAAAGCATGTTCTGAGTTATTCCAAGTCCTTTCTGCAAAACTATCGCCTCCAGTGTGGTACGATGCCTCCAACTTGCACCGACATGCAGACACGGAGCCCATGAGGACATTTGCAGGCCAAAACACACCCAGTATTTGTGCGCCATCGAGGCTAACTGGATGATAGTTAGGGCTGCTCAATATTGCATGATGTGTGATTTATATATATACTGACACATGTCAGTGTTATTGCCAATTTAAATGTATAATTTGTACTACAGTATGATAGTTTTAATAATGATGATAATAAAACACCTGGAAACAACTGCTATACTAGCAATGAACATCCTCACACTCACTCAAGATATTTTCTGCAACATTTGGGGGAATCTAATTATAAAAAAATGTAGAGAAAATTATTTAAAAACACAACGACAAAATAAAAACATAAAAATCAAATTTAACAAAGTGAGCCAGCAGCTATCTGATTGGCCAAACATATTATTGAATGAATCTGACTTCATATAACAGAGTAAAATCTATTACAATGGTTTTTTTCTGCTTTCTATTTCAGTTAATATTGTGGTGATGATACATTTTTGGACTTATTATGACACCTCTAGTTAATTCTAAGGACGTGAATCACCTCTGATTTGTTAAATCAATTCAATTCTGATTTTCAAAGCTCTTCATATGATTCAGTAGAATCCACTACAGCAGTGATTCCCAAAGTGTGGGCCGCGGCCCCCTTGTGGGCCGCCGTGGTACTGCAGGTGGACCGTGAGAGGTCATTAAAATTAAACAAATGTGTTTTAAATCGTCGATCTTTTTTAAATGTTTTTAATTACTGTAAAATATTCATGACATGATTAAAAAAACATTAAGAAGTAATGAAACAACCCAATTAAGTGTTATTCTACTGTCATCTTAACTTAATATGACAAGTGTCACCTTGTTGACCCCTTACATTAATATCGGATCATGCTTCCTTGTCCTGTATGTTGATCAGAGTTGTGATTAAAGGTTTGGTAAAGGGCCTTGGTATTCTGAAGTTTGGGAATGGCTGCACTACAGGTTTGCTTAAAGGGCCACATTATTCTCGAGCAGAGCCCATTTACAGGATGCACAACAAACAGGATTTACAAAGTCTCGCTGACCCAAGGTTGTAAGAACTTTGTGAGAGCTGTTTTCTGTAAGAGCGAAACTTCCTTAGAAGGTCATGGTCTCCAGGCAGTGCAGCAGGAATTTGACCAATCAGAAGACACCAAACTGATCGAATGCCAACTGGGAAAATAAGGCTGGAAATTAGGACATTGTGGCGAAAGAGAAGAGGGGTGTAAAGCTTTGCACAACCACATGAAGAGGCATATATGAAAAGATTAGGATTTAGGATTTAATTCACTCAAATGGAAAATAATCTGAATTAGGAAATCATTTTTTTAAGACCCAGCCCTGTCAGACTCACCTGAAAACTAACAAAACCTAAAAAAGTAAAACAGTAATCACTCTGATTCACATTCTCCTCCTGAGTCAGGACATTTTAAACTTCATGTTTTCACTTCACAACTGCAAAACTTTAACTAGAGGTGAAATGTTGCAAACATTCAAAACGGTCTCAATATGTGAAAATGAGTTAATGCAACACTCAGCACAGTAAAAATACGGCTAAAACCATCAAGCACACAGAAGGATCTTTGATTTTTCTCCCTCAAACACCGCCACAGTTTCTGTCACACTTCCTGTCTCCATGTTGGAACGTTATTTTGCACCTTGGCCGTTCTCTCCGTACGCCAGGAAGGGCGGGACGATGAGAATCCGCCGCTCCCCAACACACATGCCCAGAAGACCCTGGTCCAAGCCTTTGATGAGATGGCCCTTCCCCAGGTAGGTGTCATAGGTGCCGTTTCCTGGAGTAGCTGAACAAACCCAGTTTAAAGGTTCAGGTTAGGCACAGAGACGCACGGAGTGATGCTTTTATCTGAGTCACTTCAACGCAGCCTCACCTGGAGTCAAAGGCCTCACCGGAGAGCAAGGTGCCGTTGTACCGGTAGCGAACAAAATCCGACGCCGCGGTGGTGCGGTTGCAGCCCGCGGGCTTGCTGAGCGTGCGGATCTGGACCGTGTCCTCCGTGTTCCATATGTCCAGCAGGAGGACGTCGTACACCAGGACGGCGTCGGGAGGAATGATCCCACCTGTGGAAGCAGCAGCACAGGTGACGTCAACAGACAGACAGACGGACAGAGCGCCGTCGGGGTTGGTGGCGTTGAGAGCCGCCGCACCTGTTCCGATGCTCCCGTACGCCAGGTGTGGCGGGACCGTGATCCTCCTGCGCTCGTTGACACACATGCCCTGAAGGCCCCGGTCCATCCCCGTGATGAGTCGGCCCAGGCCCACCTGGCTGATGAAGGCTTTGCCTCGGTCGTGGCTGCAGACGCAGGAGGACGGATGACAGGAGTCAGAACGGAAAACCAGTTCATGCAACATGTAGACCAGTAAACCCAGTCCTGGAGGGGGGCGCGGTCCTGCACGTCTTAGATGTTTCTCTGCTTCAGCACACCTGGTTCAGATGACTGGAACCATCAGCTCGTCATCCAGGTCCGTTAATGACCCGCTCGTTTGAATCAGGTGTGTTTATGTCAGAGAAACATCTGAGACCTGCAGGACCTCCAGAACCAAGTCTGGACCCCCCTGATGTAGATGGAGACGTACTGGGGCCCCTGCAGCCACTAGGGGGCGTCCAGGCGACAAGGCCAGCTTTTATTCAGGGAGAACAGTTTTTATTTCTTCTAGTAAATGTGCGTGTTGATAGTCAGAATTTTAAACCAACTTGTGAGCTGCTAAAGTCAGAAATTCAGAGTTAATTAAGTCAGAATTTTGGAGTTTTCTCTCATAAATTTGTGATGACCTCCTAACAATTTCTGATTTTTGTTTTATCATTCGGATTTTTTTATTTATTAAAGGTTGTTTTTTTTTCCTTCAGTGAGCAAATTTGAGTTTGTAACATCAGAAATTGTGACTTTTTTCTGGGAAGATTTGCAAGTTTATAAAGTAGCAACTTCTGAGTTTTTTGGTGAGTTTTTGAGTTTTTTATGATTGAGTATTAGGGCCACACTGAGAAAAAAAATTGTGGACAATGACTGTTTTTTTTAAATTCCTCCCTTACGAGAAGAAAGTCGAAATGTCGAGAATAAAGTCAAAATATTGAGAATAAAGTCAAAATGTTAACAAAAATAAAGTCAAAATGCAGTTTCCAGAATTGGTATAATTTCTTTTTCTGAATAGGCGCAATTTCTGAAACAATCTCTTCAAAGTACGAATATTTATTATAATACTGTGTCTATGTGATAAAAGCATTTCGACTTTATTCTCGACATTTTGACTTTATTCTCGTAAGTGAGGAATGAAAAAAAAAAAAATAATTGCCCACAATTTTTTTTCTCAGTGTGGCGCTAATACTCCATCGTAGTTTTTAAAGACAGACATTTTGTCAGAGATGTTAAAATCTTTCTTGCAAATTTGCAAACTGATAAAATTCAGAATTTTCAAGTTCTCTTGCAGATTTTAGAGTTATTTATTTTGAAATTAAAAAGTTTTTTTCCTGAAACTTGAGTTTTTCTCTCACATTTGACAGTTTAGAAAATGTAAAAAAAAAGAAAGAAATTTAAACTTCTGAGCTTTTTCTTGCAAAATGCTGACTTTATAAAGTTTTTTTTTTTTTTTTTTTTTTTCCTGAAAGAAAAAAACTCCTCCTGACACCTCAGACACCCAATTTGGACTTTAGATTTTCCAACATAAAGAAGTAAACAGGTTAAGTATAAAAGATTAACGAGCCCCCCCCTCCCTTCAAACTTTCACGTGGCCCCCGGAAATGTCAGCATCGCCCCTGGTGGGACTTTAAACACGATTTTGAAAAGCAAAGCAAGTTTCTCTTCAGTCGGTTTGTAAAAAAAACGACAGCGAGGCAGAAATGTTGCTGTTGCAGCGGTTCCGATAATTACAATGTCAGCTTGACACGTCTGCAGCTGCAGGAACATCTGGAACAAAACCAGCTGTAAGTAGTAAACATTAAAGCTGTCAGAGGAAACATTACATGTTGTTGAAGTTACCGGAAGCAGTGGCAATAACTCCTTTTTTTAAAGGCACTTTAAGAGTCACCTGGAGTCGAACTTCTTCCCGCCCTCGTAGAAGGTTCCGTTGAAGTGATAACGGATGAAGTCCTCCGTCTGCACCTCCCGGGGACAAACCTTCGGGACGTCGTATCGGTCCACGACAACGTCCACTAACGGCCCGGGGTTGCAGGTCGCGAGGTGGAAGAAAAGCAAAAGCTTCAAGGATCTGATCAAATCCATCTGGAGAGGAAGAAGAGGAAGAGGAGGAGGAGGAGGGAGAGATAAAGAGCCGTGCGTCTGGAGAGGTGATGCGGTCCAAGAAGGTGGAAAGAAGCCGGAGGCAGAGGAGCAGAGACGCGGAGCAACAAGTCCTCCTCCTGGACGTGAAGTGAGCTGAATACTTTCTATTTAACTTCCGGTTGCGCTTTCCAAAATAAGAGCCACGTGACGAGGTTGAAATAATAACAGTAATCCTCACCATCTACATACCCGTCTGCCCTACATTCTTCCCCTTCTCACCAACACCCCAGAAAAATAGAAAATTAGCCAAATAGATAAATAATTAATAATAATTATCCATCCATCCATATCCATACCTGTTTAGTCCCATGCTCTTTTAATAGGTCCAGCTATTTTGAATATTGATCACTGTTTATCTGGACAATGCAGATGAAATCCTCCTTGGAAAAAAATGAAATCAAATAAGATATACATTAAAAATCTGTTAAATTTGACGTGCAGTAACATCCATAAAAAACAATAACACCATATCTACTGTACTTAAACACAATCTAAAAGGTAGTCAGTGTGGATAATTACAGAAAAATCTGCTCTTTTGTGTCTGGCAGCATTTACTTCTGGAAAGTGCACGAAAAAAAAGGTGTTATGTGGCTCAAAGACACGGTTTTAATTCGTGCTTTTATTGTAGAAGGAAAAATGGCCCAACTTCCGGTCGCGCTCCACCTTGTTCCGGCCAGCTTACCGCATCAGGGGCCCGCGGGAGGGGGCGTGGCCCCTGGCCCCCACCCACCGGTTAATGGAATTCTGCAAACGTGTAAACGTGCGTGGCTCGGAGGCCCGACCCCCACGCTTTCACTCACGAGCCCCAAAACCTGAAATCATCGCTTTGTGTTACATAAAGAGATAAAGTAGCAGACTTACACCTCCAAAAGTTTCAAAACTTATACAAGTTTCTCTAATTATTACTCAATCAGATGGAAAAAAAAAAAATGAAGACCTGTTTTTATCCAGCCTGATAACTTTCCATCACGTTTAACAGCTCCTGGTGTGTCACCTGTGCAGATGGATTTTTGAGTTTGATTCAACTCCTTGTGCTTGTTTCAACTTGTCTCTTGGCTGAAAATAAATATTTTATATCCGCATGTTTTCCGATTCAACAATATCAATTATATAATATGTAAAATAAATAAAAAATAAAAAGAACCTCATCCACGTTACGTTTTGGTCTGTGAGTGTGTGTGTGTGTGTGTGTGTGTGTGTGTGTGTGTGTGTGTGTGTTTTTCTGCTGAGTTTTTAACCTGGAAAAAAGAAAAAAAAGAAAACTGGACCCTTTCCTCCTTGAGGTCCAAAGTGTGACGTTTGTGTCAAGTAAACTAGAATTATCACAATTTACACCGGAAGTTCAGAGCTCCTCTTTCACAGTAAATCTGAAGAGCAACATTTACCAAATTAAGTGCAGTTGGCCGTGTAACGTTAAAGACAGTATTATGATAAAACGAATGCACAAAAGGCCATTTTACATGATATATTAGAATATCAAGTATTTACACATTTACACTATCAGACATTTAGACATGGCTGATGTGCTTTTGTTCATATTCGTTGTACTTCTAACTGATTGTAACATATAAATGGTTGCACTACCCAGGTGTACTCTGTGCACTCTGTGTGTATATTATCCATCTGTTATAGCGCAAATTCAGTACTGTCTGTAAGTAGCAAACTTGTTAAGTTTTATTTGTATATTGTGTATGGTATATATATATATATAGATATATATATATATATATATATATATATATATATATATAGAATATATATAATATTTTATTTTTTTGTTGTAATCCTAAAGCGATACCAGTGGCCAGAAACAAATTCCTTGTGTTATGTGCATAAAAAAAAAAATCAATAAAATAAAAATAAAAATCTGGAAGCATGCACTTTACTGTGACCCTGTAGCCATTAGGGGCCCAGAAGTTGCAGCGTCAGCCTCAAACCTTCAGTACTTGGGAGAAAAATTAAATGTAAAATTCATAAAAATGTATTTGCTGGCACTTACATAAAAATATTTATGTACTTAAATGAGAAGCACTTCAATTACGCCTCAAATTTATGCAGCATTTTTGGTCATGATCTGAAAACGTTTTCTCATAAGGGTTAGGGTTATAAATGTATAAATTTGTGATTTCTGAGTTTTCTCTCACAAATTTCATAAAGATCTTATCTATTTACTTTATCATTATTATTTATTTAATAGCAAACCTGCAAGTTTATTAAGTCAGAAATTCATTTTTTACAGTAATTTTTAAAAAATGAATTTCATATCAGTTTTTGTTTAAGATCTTATCACCTTCCCGTATCAATTTTTATTTCATTTTATTTTTTTTTATTTTACTCAAATGGCCTGAAAATGCGATTGTGCCTTGTTCAGATAATCTCAGAAATTTTATTTTATTTTTATTTATTTATTTGTCTTTTGAACATATATGAGTATACAGTCCTTTTCATAATATGAATAATCATACAATTATATATACAAAATATTATCAATGATTTATCAGAAAAGAAAAAAATAAAAAAACTTTAATGAATACAGGCAGTAATAACCTGACGTTTTGTATGTTTAATAATGTTGAGATTTTTTATCTGCGTTAGCCAACCAAAGTTTTACAAAATAGGGGCCCCAAATCAGAATCCTGTTTAAGGCCCTCCAAAAACCTTATAAATGGCAAAGTTTAAAGTCTAAAAAAAAAAAATAAAATAAAATAAATACTGTGAGGAGCAAGAAGATGGAAAACATCTCATATTTCTCAGGATAGTTTTAAGTCCATCCCAGTTAAACTCTTGAAGGCTTTTATTCTGAAAGTCTGCGCGGGAATTCTCGTTTTCAGCCTCTAATTCTGCAGGGGTTTAGGAGCCTACGTGCAGTCAGACATGAGCAATCCCTGGTAAAAACCGAGAGGAAGTCCCCAGATCCATTCAAAATAAGGACGGACTCCCGTCGGAACCGGCGGAGGCGATGATGCTCCTGAGAGGCTTGTGCCTGGCCCTCCTCATCCCCGCCCTGGTGGAGGCTCAGTATGAGAAGTACAGCTTCAAAAGTTTCCCCAGAAGGACATCATGCCGCTGGACTACGCGTACAGCTACGCCATGGAGCAGTACGCGGCGCACAACTGGGCCGAGAGCGTCCGGTACCTGGAGCTGAGCCTGCGGCTCCACCGGCTGCTGCGGGACAGCGAGACCTTCTGCAGCCGCAACTGCAGCTCCGCCAGCCGGGACAGCGACTCCCTGTTCCCCGACAGCAGCCTGCGCGTCGTGCGCCACTTCCTGCTGAGGGCTGCGTGTTTGAAAAAGTGCAAGGCAGAGTTCCCGGTGTTTAAGCTCTCGTACCCGCGGAGGGATTTACTGGAAACGTTTGAGAAAAGGATACCGTATCGGTACATTCAGTATGCGCACTACCAGGTGAGACTTCCCTCCCTAAAAAACTGAAGATAAAGGCCTCTAATGCTGATGTTACCCTTAAACTTTTAAATGAGTGATCAGGGATCCTGAACAGATGTAGTATCAGTTATAGTTGCAGAACCTGGCACCGCTCAGAGCGCAGGGAAATATGCTTGGAAAAAAAAAACCTGTGCGTAACAGCTGCAGGCGCGCAACAAAAGCGCTTTCTGTGGCTTTGACCCGCCGACAGGAAGCCTCCAGTCTGGGAGATGGGGAGCCCAGTTTCTGTGCCGCTTTGTTGAGCCCTCCTGCAGAGCAAATTGAGCGTGTGCCACGTCTCTTCCAGTGTTCCTCTGAAAACAGCCCCCCTTTTTCCAGCCTGACTGACGGAGCAAATGGCTACCGGCTTCTGGCTTTAATGCAGAACACTCATAGTATCCCGCTCACGCACGCTGCAGACTCATGCTTGCGGATATTAATAATAAGCTGACTGTTGGAGTCCTCCAGAAGCTCCTGTAAACTCTCTTTTCTTCTATCTATCATCATTGTAAATGATTAAACTTAGAACTCTAAAACTGCTCAGCCTGCATTCATATCAAGGAATGGATGGATAAAAACACATTTTTTGATGAGTTTGAGGACCATTAATGTAGGGTGTTTGAAGTCAGAACCAGGGTTTCGGGGCTCTGTGACATCACACATCCAGACCAGAGCAGAGTTTTATTTATACCTGACAATATTGATCTTGTGAAGTAGAGGGTTTTTAGTTGAGCCGTCTGCTGTGAACAGAGCTGTTCGGTCGTGGTTGAAAAGGGAGCTTTTGTGCCGCATCTCAACGCCTGATGTAATATTAAAACTGCATTTTGGGGCCTTTATTGTATAATTAAGATTCATAGGTCCATGACTTCTGTTCTAGATCCTGGTCCGTTGAGGGCCATCGCTTCTGTTTATCATTCTGGCCTCCATCAAATCGCCAAGTTTTGACACATGTAGGCATCTGAACTACTTATCTCAAGGTCCTAGGTGTTTTTCATGGGATGTTTAAAGATGGCTGTTTCCTACTGGCATCATTTCTGATCATCTGTGATTTGAGTTGAATGATTCGTCTGAATTGTATACGACTTGGAGAATGGATCCACTTTGCACCTCTGTTGTGGTCAGTGTATCGTTTAACTGCTGAAGTACCTGCCTCACCAGAGCACAATAAGAGTATATACTTATAAATAAGATATACCTACATTTATTCATCACACATGCCACAGATGCCACTTTGATATTCTCGAGCATCGCAGCAATAATTCCTGTAACAGCACTGAGTGACAGATGGTGTTATGTTATAGCCTGTTTTTGGAAACCTTGAAAATACCATCTTCTGATCGCTGTAATCCCTTTTTTTTTCCCCTCAGCTTAACAACGTGGAGAAAGCCGTGGCGGCGGCTCACACCTTCCTGAAGAAGAACCCAAACGACCCCCTCTGAAGAAAAACATGAACTACTACAAGACGCTGTTCGATGTGGAGGAATATCTGATCGACCATGAGGAGCAGCCGTATGAAGTCGGTTGCTCGACGTTGCTTCAGTGCGTCGATAAAAGTGAAGCCGCTTGTATTCTTAAATAAAATAAAATCTCTCTTTCCTATCAGAGTGTATTCCTGAAGAGTGTGACGCTCTACAACAACGGAGGACTTCAGCAGCAGCGCCAGAAACATGGAGCAGGCCATCACGCAGTACTTTGACGTCTACGACCTCTGCCTGGCCGGCTGCGAGGGCTCCTACGAGATCTTGGAGTTCAAGGACTTCTATCCGACCCTGGCAGGTGAGAGCGGCGCCGTTCAAGGAGCCTCGTACGCTCCAGTGAGTTTGAGACTGATTAACGTCTTCTCCTCCATCAGATCTTTACACCGACGTGCTGAAATGTAAAGTGAAATGTGAGGAGAACCTGATGCCCAGCGTCGGAGGGTTCTTCGTGGAGAAGTTTGTCGCCACCATGTACCACTACCTCCAGTTTTCATATTATAAATGTAAGAGCCATTAAAGACGCACTGAAATTGAGATTATTAATCTTCTATTAAATGTAATTTACTCATTAATGTCATGGTACTCTTTCATAACTGTTATTAATTTATTATGAATAAGTCTTTTACACCTCAATTAGCCAGGAAATCTTACATTTAGTAATTTATTGTAAAAACGAGCATCAACATTAAGAGTTGCAGCATTTTTTTCTCTTTCATGATAGAAATCTTGTTTCAGGTAAACACATAAAAGTACTCTTCTAATATTAAATAATATCCGCTTTAATTTATGAGTTTTTTTTCTTGTTCCTGCACTGCAAAAAACACGAGACACAATACAAGAATAAACATTAAATTCAGTGAGATTATCTGTTCATGCAGTGATATTTTTAGTTTTCTTTATTTTTTCTTAATTTTTCTTTTTATATTAATTTTATTAACCTTCTTTTTAAAATTATTTTTATTTTTTATTTTATTATTTATTTTTTAAAATTTTATTTATTTATTTGATTTTTATTTATTTATTTTTTAATTCTTTTGTATTAATTGTTTTTTATTGTTTAAATTTTTTTTAATTTTATTGATTTATTTGATTTCTATTTATTTTCTTTTTTATTTATTTTTTTTTATTAATTTTATTTTATTATTTAATTTTTAAAAATGTATTTATTTTATTATTCTTATTTTACTTTTTCTTTTCATTATTTTACATGTTTCTGGGTCTTTCATTTTTCCGCAATCTGGACCTCTGAATTATTCGCTCATTTCCACTCGTTTCTGTGCCGTAGCCAGTGTGTTTTAAAGTAATTTGATTTAATTATCATTTTTTTTTGTTTCAAGCCAGATCTAAACTGGAATCAAGATAATTTCACCAGCCACTGAATCAATTTCAACTAGAATTTAGTCTTTATTTCTTGTATTCTTGTTAGTGTTTTTTTACTGTGCAGAACCTTTTGAATAAAAAAAACAAAAAATGACATGTGTAATCCCGCTCATGTTCAATCTTTTGTTTTCCAGTGAATGACGTGAAGAACGCTGCTCCCAGTGCAGCCAGTTACATGCTGTTTGACCCCAAAGACCAGGTGATGCAGCAGAACCTGAACTACTACCGGTTCTACCGGGAGCAGTGGGGCCTCAGAGAAGAGGACTTCCAGCCTCGACCTGTGAGTGAAACGACTCCTGCAGCCGACAGCGTTTTCTCTCAGGCGCAGCAGAAAAACAGCTGCGTGCAGGCTGAGCTGGCGCGAACGCTGACGCAGTCTCAGGGTGGTAATTACAGACTTGTAATCACGCAAACGAAGACTTGTTTACTCATTCTGCGTACGGAGCGAATAAACGTCCTCGCACTGTTGTAAAACTTTACAGCTTTCAAAGTGAGAGGGTTAAAAAAAAAAAACCTTTGCACATACACGATGCTTTGATTTTAATGTGTGATTTGTTCTCACCTGCTGTTAGAGTTTACACCAGTCGGTGACGCTGTTTCCTGTTTCCAGGAGGCCCTGAGATACTTTAACATGACGACCAAACAGGAAGAGATGCTGGAGTTTGCACTGAACTACCTACAAACAGACGACGAGGTACGTTTCCCCTGTGAGTGCAGAGATTTACATACAGTCATGGAAAAAATTATTAGACCACCATTTTTTCTTCACTTTCTTGTTCATTTTAATACCTGGTACCACTAAACGTCATCATGTGACTAAAACAGACAGAAAAGGAAACACTGAATGCATAAAAGCAGTGTTTTTGGCAGTACAACGCCATAGCTATTGATGTAAAAACTTAAGTGATTTAGGTTATAATCAAGAAAACCATGGAAAATGGTAAGATATCAGCTCTTAAATAAAACTCTTATGAGCAATCTTTGTGGTTATTGTTATGTTTGTCCAAACAAATGCACCTTTAGTTGTACCAGGCATTAAAATGAACAAGAAACTGAAGAAAACAAGGGTGGTCTAATCATTTTTTCCATGACTGTATTTAGTGTCGCGTGAAAATAGCTCCCCGAGCTTTAAGGTGCGTTCGCCTCCGCTGCTCATCTGGCTGCAGCTTCTCACCCACGTCTCTGTCGCATACGACGCCGCGGTTGTCTGAATGTGTCAAGACTCATCGCTACGCTGCGGTTCTGAGGCGGAATGACTCAGCTTATGTCACTCATCCAGCATAAAAACAAAAAAAAAACACCACATTGACACCTTCGCGTGGCTTAAAAACTTGATTTGAGTCACGTGGCGTTATCTCTCCTTGCAGTCAAATCCAACATCAGTATCAAAAATGGCTGCTGAGGAGCATCCTCACATGATCTCCACGATCATCCGTCCATGTCGCAAGGCAGCTTTTGGTTAAAATAAAGTATCTGAGTAGCAGAGCTGATAAGAACGGTGAGCCGTCAAAATTCCATCTCCCTCCTCTGTGCTGCGTCAGAGCCAGACGCCTCGCAGATAAAAACCTTAATTCTCCGCGTGACCCGGCTAGCTGAAGTGAACATGACGGGGGGAAGACCCGCGGATCAGATGTGAGGGTGAGAGGGAGGACGCTGGAGCTGCGTTTTCTGCCAGCAGCGTGCGGTATGTAGCTGAGAGGTGTTGGCCACAGAGGCCACGCCAGATCTATTTAACTCAGGGGGCCTCTCCCAGCTCTGAGGAGGAGGAGGAGGACTGGGAAAGTTCAGGCTGAATTACAGGGTGCACCAGCGACTGATTCACAGCCACAAGCAGGGAAAAGCAACAGCCGTTACTTCTGCCTGACTGTGTGTGTGTTTTCTTTCACATCTTAGGACGTGGTAAGTCCAGAAGACACAACCGGCTCTAACTCGGAACACCCCGACGTTGAATTCGAGGGCATGGGGGACTACGAGGAGTCCTTCCTGGCCGAGTGGTGGCAGGAGCCCAAAACCAAGTGGGACACTGGAGAGATTGCGGACTGACGTCCGGAGAGCTTCCAGTCCCAACTCCATCCAACCCCAGAGACCTTTCAGCAAGCAAACATTGACGTTCCCAACAGTGTTAGAAACAGAAAAAAAAAAAAAAAAAGCACAACTGACGCTCACCCAGCGGAGGAACAAAAGGACAAACGCGTCCACCATGTTGATCGAGAGTAGAGATTGACATATTCAGTCTTGGCTGCCATCAGCCTCTTTTAACGGTCATTTTCCTGTTCACTGATACACGTTTATGACTTTTCTATAGTTTGTATTTACAGTTTTTATTTAATGTCAGTTGAATGCCTCCGTGCTGAGGTGGAAAGAAGGTCACATGTTGCCCTTTTTTTTTTTTTTTTTAAATGCAAAATGATTTTTCAACCACCAAGCGTGTGGCTGCCGTCAGCCGCTCGTAATTAAAATATTAATTTAATATACTTGTGTTGCTTTGTGTCAGAATGTGATCATCGAATATACAGACATTATGGGCATTAGATTAATTAGAATTTAAAACAAGCACACATCTTTTAAGAAAAACATCTTGATGTCTTCCTCGTTCTGTTCTCTATTAAATATAGAGATTAATGATGCCACTAGAATTGTAATTACTTAAAGGAAACAGGAAGTGTCCAACCACTGAAAGACTTTGACATCTGAGAGGACGGGTGATGGTTTCAGGTTTTGACCATTTTATTTTTTATTTTTTCCATCATTTCAGTTCATCTACAAGCATCGGTTCCTCTTTGTCCCATTGTTTCAGTTCAAAAAAGATAGTGTCTAAAAATATGGTGTCAGGATGCATCTCACTTGTCCCTCCCCTTCCCGATCGTACAACTACTTTGTACATATTGTAATAAGAACTGCGGTGCAAACCACACTGACCTCGAACACACCTGCAGCCCGTTTCCACTGAGCAGTCCGGTCCAGTCTGGGACTGGTACCTCAGGATGATAAGGTGGAGCTGGAGACACCTGCAAACGAAGCTCGGCTTCTTGGTGCCGAGAAGAAAGAGTAGGACGTGCTAGCTGCCCTCCGCTGTCGTCCCTTCTGTTACGTAGCGGCGGCGGCTGCAGCCATCCGGCTAACAGGCCTGGCAGTGAGCTCACCGTCCCGGACTGGACTGCGCCGACCCAAAGGGAGCAGTGCTGCTCGGTGGAAACTGGGCTGTTATGGTGAAATTGGCACTTTGAGGTGCCTCTTGGACCCGTCTTGGTGCCTCTTGGATTCCAAACCAAACCTCTTTAATCTCATTTACAGCGAGGGTCGAATACAAAGGTTGCGTCTACCTCGGGGCTATCAACAAATGTACAAAAGATTTCTTTTCGGCGTGAGGAAAATGGCTTGCTCAGCTGACGTGCCACATTGAAAAGATGTGCGGAGGGCGCCGTCTACGGCGGGAGGTTTGCGCCAGTAGACGGATAGCTAAATGTTTGCGGAAACAAAACTAATCATTTCATATAGCTCTAAATAAATCCTCGTATGTTGCATTTAACATTCAGCATATTTTTGCACGTATTTACAGACGGGTGTGCATACAGTGGTCGAGTGCTCATTTATCTACATCACATAAAAACGTCGTTAATGTGCCGCCACTATGGAGTCATGGCCGCCGTAAACAAGTGGTCTTAGAAAGATGATCCCCTAGAGGTAAAAACCTGCCCTATCTGAACCGTGATAGGAGTGTTAAGGTGTACGTGGGACGAAACTGCCCCCAAACATTTATGTAAACACGTACATTCTCGCCTTCTTTAAAAATCTTAGACACGCACACTCATTCGCTCTGGAACAAACACGCGGAGTAAACAACCTACAGACTTTGGAAGTGGTGAGGACGTACAGACGGATAAAGTGGAATGTATATTGGTCGGTCTGACGTTGAAAACACGAAGTTACGGTCTTTGCTGCTTCATAGTTAAGTGTTTTTTTTGTTTTGTTTTAGTTTTGTTTTTTTTTTTTCTTCAAATGATCCCAAAACCAGAACGCCTAGCTTCCCTGTTTGTACCTGAAATCTTGTTTAAGAGGCAGGACGCCGCACGTTAAGAACAAATGGCACTGTAACACCTTCTATGTCCTCCCTACGTCTTTTCTTTGGAAAACACGCCAACGGGATTCCCCTTTCGCCAATTGTCGTTTGATTAAAACAGGTCGTCGTCCATTTTAAAATGCACCTCATCAAGGCCCGGCGTCGGAGGAACTGAGCCTCAGGTCCTTTTCTTTAAAAAAAAAAAAAGAAAAAAGAAAAAAAAGGAAATTCGGCCTCTGTAACATTTTTTTTTCCAGTCCAGCGTTCAGCTACAGGCTCGGTCGACTTCGTGAGCAGGCAGGCATCGGAAAGACGCGTCTCCTATCGAACCGGTCCACCGCTGATGTGTCCGAAGACGCGGGAAAAGACACCAGAGGACATTCACGGTGTCCCTGCGCTGGACGAAGAGCCTGGCGACTCCCACAGCCTGGACCCGGTCCTCAGCGGCGCCGCTGGCAGCGGCCACGTGACGATGGTTTTGGCTGGTGGGGTGAAGAGGAGCTCCCTTGAGGGAGAACGACGGACAGGAGGACGGACGGGAGGACGGACGGGAGCGTGGGGGGTACGGCAGTCTGAAGAGGATTGCAATGGAAGACTTTTTTTTGTTCCGTTTTGTTTTTTCATTCTTTTTTTTTTTTATTCCCCTCTTCTTCAACGTGGAAACGACACAGTGCGAGGAGGAAGACGAGAGCGGACGGGACACAGACAGAAAGACGAGACAGGGGGATCCTATCCTCCTCCAGATCTGAAACAGAAGAAGAAGTGGAGCAGTTGAGCACGTCAGAGCTTTAGATGAGATGATACGGGACGCTTCAGGCGATTCTTAGGTTCAATGGACAGAGCATGTCACGGTCATGGCTTTGCGAGGTCTTACCTTCCTCTTCGAATGTTCCTGCGTCCCAGGAAGACACATCGGGAGAAGAGACAAAATGTCAGAACATGTCGCATGAACAAGAGCAAAAATAAATAAGTGGCGTGATCTCGTGAAGCTTAAAAGATTGTTGCCGATTGCAGACAAATAAGCATCGACGACACATCTGCGCAAGAATGAGAATCAATTATTCCAGTTATAACTGCTGGAAGCATCAGAAGTGATTTTATGTGAAATGTGGACATGAAACTTTTGAGTTACGGTACACGCCAGGCTGAACAAACTACAGTGACGTTTCAGGAATGAAGCCTAAAACGACACAACTTCGATTTACAGTCATGTGAAAAAGTTAGCATCCTGTCTTTTTATTCGGTTTTGTGTGAACATGTGTGTAATAACATGATAAAGAGAATTAAAAACTGGATGAAAAGCTAAAAAGAAAAAATCACATGGGCAATCCTAAGGTGTTGCCGCACATCTGTCTGCAAAAGGTCATGAGACCATTTCTGAAAAATGTAGAATTTAACATTCTGCAGTGAGAATGATTAAACTGCTTCCCACGACTGAACATGCCGGCCAATTTACCTCCAAGAGCCACAACTCAGCCCCGTCAGGCCTCGGTGAGCATGTTACATGTCAAAGTCCACGGCAGCACAATTGACCTTTCGGTAAGCACCGCCTCCTCCCTAGTTACTGTTGCTAGGTCGGACATTCTCGCTGCTTCTCCATTAAGGACTGTGTTAATTCGCTATTTTTCCGATGTGTATCATCAGTGTTAATATTATACTATAATAACTCCATGGTGAAATATTGCTGCTGGGGACCTGCAACAGTGACTCGAGGTGTCCAGAACGTTTGGAGGGACATTTTTATTCTCTTTCCCAAACCAAAACAAACAAATGCAGGCTGTGATTCAGTTATGTGACCGTCCTCAACTGAACGTGGGGAAAGTTACAAAACACACCTACATTTACTCCAAGGTAAGTTTACTTTGTTTATTAGATGATTGATTTAATCACCGTTTAGTAAAATTAATATGATTTAGCAGCAGGGAGGGTGATGAGTTCTCTGTTAGCATTAGCTCTGGTCCATAGTGTTGATGGCTTCTCCACTATGGACCAGAGCTCGCTAGCCAGCTATAAGCCTGCCTTGTTGTCTACAAATATATATGACCCTGGATATTTATTTTGTTAGATATAAGGTGAGGCTTGTGATGTTAACTTCACTTTATTAATTATATTTGTTGGAGCCAATTTATGGTTTAGTGTTATATTCTGTTTATTTACATTTTATTGGGTTTCATTGTTCGGTTAATTCTACATTGCCCAGTAGGGGGCTCCACCTGTCTGTGGAGCGGTAAATTGTTTGGCTATTTAAATACCTACAGCATTGGGGATAAGCAGGTGTTTTGGGTTACGGATTGATTAGAAGAAAGCATGCAGTTTTTGACCGTCGGCGTCATTTTGATGCTCTTGCCAAGGAATGTGCCGCTGATTCGTGTTTGTCATGGGATTGTGGATTTGGACGGGTTTGTGTGGTGTAAATAAACCCACCTGTGGAGTATCATCGCAACGGAACTGTGGAATCTAATTATTTTAACTGGCAAGTAGCAGAAGACGCGTCAATTACATGTATAGTCCGGATTCAGACACCTCATGGCGTGTAGGTTTTTTTTTTGAGTTTGAAAAGCAAAGTAAGTCAAGCCATTACAATATTAATACAATGCTGCGACTGTCTGATGTTAGCATAGCTCTGGTGTGGGACAGACCTATGGACCAGAGCTAATGCTAATGCTAACAGAGAACTCATCACTCTCCCTGCTGCTAAATCATATTAATACTTTTACTAAACAGTGGTTAAATCAATCATCTAATAAACAAAGTAAACTTACCTTGGAGTAAATGTATTCAAAAGTAGATCTACAAGCCACTGAATCATGGAGGTACTTAGTATTGCCCACGTGATATTTTTCTATCTTTTTTTTTTCTTTAAGTTACAAGTTACGTTGTTAATCTGAGCTGGTATTTGCCCAAAACTGGCTGTTTTTACTGTGTTTCCACAGACACGTGTAACACAGCAACAGTAAAGCATTAAGAGCTGGAGGTATCCAGCTTTTACTATTCGAGTTGATTTCCAAAATGTTTCTCATCAGATTACGGTGAACGTCACATGCAGCGGTGCTACAGCTGATGCAGCACTGACGCTCTCAGTCCCACGAAAACCTGCAGGAGCTCAATCCCAGAGAGCGTTGCTGAGAGAAAAGTCTGCAGACGGCACATGCACACATGCACAGACACTTACTTCTGGCCCTAAGAGGACTAACCGCACACTACAGAACGCTGAATGAAGCTTTTAAATCATCAGTGACATTAATGCCAGTATTAACGTGAGTGTGAGTGAGTTAAAAGCGGCCGAGTCCTCTTAGGTCAGGCCTTAAGGAGTGAACAACAGCAAGCATGCAGAGGTGGAACAGTGCAGACGTGGCGTTTCAACAAGGTAGTTTGGGATAAGAAAGATAATGGAGGTTAAAAAGAGCGCCGGAGGGCAGAAATAATAACTACAGGAAAAGGGTTCTGAAGGTAAGCCACTATGAAAAGATGTTTTTAGGTGAGGAAGGAGTTGTGGCACCAGTGGATTAAGTCGGGTCAGTTCTGGTCGGCTTGAGAAGTGCTGCAGTGCTGCAGATCCTGGCAGAGAAATTATCTCGCTCCTGCCCTTTCATTACGACAAAAGGCTGGGCTCGCAAGGGGAGGCGGGGGGGGGGGGGGGGGTAGGGGAGGTGCAGGATGGACCTTTGGTTGAAGATTTGAAAGCAAAACGACCGCTGGGATGTTTATATCTTAAAGCAAAAGCATTCAGGCATTAGCACGTATCGGACTCGACCCCCCCCCACCACATGTCCCCTCCCCAGGGCTGAGCAATGAGTTACATTCAGTTAAGGCGGGTGATAGTGGGAGGGGTGGACGGGGGAGTCCCTCAGGTAGAAGCAGACAGGTACACAAAGGCATGCCAGAACTCTTACTTAAATCCCCATCCTGTTCCCCCTAGGACTATAGCTGCCAGGAGAATAGCACCTGCGATGGACCCTATTATGATATTGGTGCCACTGGGACCTGCGCAGAGGAAGGAGGGGGGGAGGAGGAAAGGTGTGGAGGAGGAGGAGGAGTAGGAAGAGGAGGGGGCAGAAACAAAACAACACCACTAAAAAAAAACGCACATCAGAGACAGCATCGACACCGTACATGAACAACATCAAGTATAGAGAGAGAGGAAGATAGCGGGAAACCTGCAGACAGAAAGAGAGATGAAGAGGAGGAGGAGGAGGAGGAAACCAGCACGAGGGGTGGAGATGGGAGGACAGGCGGGTGAGCGAGGGAGACAACAGTTACAAAAAGAAGCAAAAAGGAGAGAGTGTGGTATTACTTTGCGCTCATTTCTCCCCTCTCCTGCTCTTTCAGCCGGACTCCCTCCCGCTCAGGGAGGATTTTTCTGCTCTATAAGAGCAGCTGCTGCTCTATTGCTCTGTGATCATTGGCAGACTGCAAGAAAGTAAGGAAGACACCTGAGAAGATATTCATCACCAGCACACACACGTACTCCCACATACGGCGTCGGCACATTCAGTCACGTGAGAAAGAAAGCATGCCCATCTTTAAAGATTTTTACATATCAGGGACAAATAGGGGAAAAAATAAAATAAAATCTGGCTCATGAGATCTTAAAATGAAGTAAATATGGCTATATGAGATATTAAACCAACACATATACAGTTCTGCGTTTCAGGCCTGAAAACATATTCCAAAAATTTGGTTTCTTTTGTTACTTCTTAATGTTTTTTTTTTTAAAATCATCTCACGAATATTTTACAGTAATTAAAATCATATTTAAAAAAGATCGAGGATTAAAAACATATTTACTTAATTTTAAAGACCTCTCACGGCCCACCTGCAGTACCACAATGGCCCACCAGGGGGCCTCGGCCACACTTTGGGAATCACTGAACTAGAGGTCTTCCGACAATCCCCGACCCAAATCGGGTCTCTGGGTCCATTCAAAAGACGTGACTCCGGGTTCGGGTCGGAATCGATACAGTTAGTCTCGGGTCCGGTCGGTGCTCTCTGACAGGCTGGATCCACGTTTACTCGAGAGAGGTAAAGATATTGGCGGTTGCAGCTAATGTCAGGACTTGGGGCAGTTTAATTAATTATTCATTAACGTGGCGTGTTTGTCATGAAACAATCGTGTTGCCGTAGCGTGTTTACAGCGGTTATTAGCAGCTGTAAAGCACAACGGATCGCCAACATGACTACGTTAGATGAGAGAATATGTTCACAACACGTCCTGACCGGTGTAGGCTGTTAGCGTTAGCAGTTGCTACCAATAGCATCTGCATCCACAAAGAAAATAATGACGTGGATTAATTGTTGTTTACATCACGTAGCCTATGTAGCAACTGAACCGGTAGAAGAAGACAACTTTAGCTAAGAAAATCAAGCTAGACAACTTTTAACATGAGGAACTATGGGCTGTATTGTCTCGGTTCTATTCGGGTAACTCGGTTCGGTTGGTGGTCGGAAACTAAAGACTCAGGTCGGGTCGGTCCCGGGTCCAAATATTGCGGGTCCATTCAGATTTGGGCCCCTGGACTTATGATAATAGCTCGGGTCGGGTCGATTTCAGGTCAAATTTTCACAGGTCCATTCGGGTTCGGGTCCATGAAAGTGGACCCGTGAAGACCTCTACACTGAACTAATGAAAAATGCACGAGATTCCGGTTAAATGGCTTCCTGAAGGCAGCGCGTGCTGCTTTATCGTCGCATTAATGCTGCTGTCACAGATTATATACTTTAGAAGGAAACGCATGCAAATCCTTCCTTTTTTTTTCTCCACGTCACCGTAAGGACATGACGTTTTCTTGCAAAGCCACACTCGTATTAAACTACCGCAAATTGAAATGACGCAAATTTTTCCGGAGCGTGTTGGAGGCCTGAAACGCAGAAAGGGAACTGTAACAAATTAAATGACATTTGAGGGGAAAATATTAAATATCTAGTAAATGTTAAAAATCACTGCATTTGCCAAAAAATCTCACAACTTTTTCTGATTTCTTACAGTTTTTTTAATGCGCTGCTTTTGCCTTTTAACTCAGTGTTTCTTAAACAAATAACGGCATGATGGGTAATGTGGGCTTTTTTTTTTCCACCTAATTTTAAGAGCTTGTTTGAATTATGTCCCGGTAAGTAAAACCTCTGAATTTAAAAGAGGGCATCCTTTTTTTCCCTTCATGTTCATTTTTGTACCGTTGGCTCTCACGTCTCACCACACGCTCGTACCCGTCCGACACCAAACCCAAGACTCAGCAGGAGGGAAAAACACTGTGTGGTCTAACATCGTCACAACATTCAGGTGAACTATTGCACTTCGAGTTCAGGGAAAAACCTGCCACTCCAGTACATTAAATTAAAACAAAAAAAAAAAAAGAAGAAGCTACAGCGATGGTGAGTAGAGACTATGAGGGGGATATGAGACAGAAAGAGAGTCATGGTGATGTTGAGAGATGCGCTGGACCTTTCTTCTCTGGGCCTGATGGGACCGTAGGTTCAGGGATGGGATCGAACACGCTGCAGTCCTTCCCCGTGTAGTCCCGGTCACAGATGCACTTCACCTCGTTGCTGCACGTCTGCAAGGCACAAACGAAAAGCTCAATATCTGCTCCGTGAAAGAAGTCAGGTATGAAGGCACAGAAATGTTTTTTGACAGACGCAGACTAAAGTTCATGGTTGTTAGAGTGTTAAAGAAATCCAGCTGGGATTTGCTTTTTCTTTCAATACTTCAGAGGAAGAATGAAGAATGTTTGGAAATGACAAATGGTCAGTAAGAAACAGACATTTTTTTAACCACCACATGAACAACATCAGGACCTTGAGATAAATTCTTCAGACGCTTATGTGTCAAAACTTAGAGACTTGATGGAGCCAGATTTGATAATTAGAGCGATGGCCTTCAACAGGCCAGAATCTAGAGGAAAAGTCACGGATTTATGAATCAGTATTATATAAAAAGGCCATGTTGACCCATAAATGCAGTTTTTACACAACAACAACTTTTGTGGTTATCTGTGTTGTTTGAAGGCCACAGGGGGTTTTATCTGGTATAATCTGGCCTGGAAGGAAATCAAATTATGATAACAATAAAAAAATAGATTCTTGAAGGTGGTGAAACACTGAAGTAACTTTGCTTTTATATCAGTTTCATTCTGTGTTAATAACAGATGTACTCTAAACAAGCATTTCTGAAACTGCTCAGAGATTATTATTATATATATATATGTTTTTTTTACCCCGTGGTCAGAGCAGATGCGCCCAAAGCTGGATCCCGAACACGTGCTGAGGTTGAACGCCGCCACAGGGAGGCAGCGTCTCTCCAGACACATCATGTTGGGACCGCAGGGCGTGCCGTCCTCCACGTAGCCCAGGTCTGAGCCGTCCTCCAGAAGGGCGTGGCCACCTCTGAGGGAGAAAGCATCACAGAGACAGGTGGGGAGTCGGATAAACACCGCCCTGCTCAGTTAACGTGACGAACCTACCTGCAGTCCAGGTACTTGTTCTGATGGTAGAGCGTGAAGCTGGTCACGTCTCCCTGCAGGTCGCCAAACTTTGGCTTCATCGTGACGTTGGCGCAGAACAGGAAGCCACATAAAACGTCCCTGGGGCAGGTGGATGGGAGACAACAACGTACATTTAACTCAGCAGCATTAAAAGCAGACCATGTTTATGTTGTCTAGTCGTAACTGAAAGAGTTTATAACTAACACCAGTAGGGGGCACCGGTAAACTCACGGCTTGTTGCACTGCGTCCAGCCTTGGCCCCCAGGACCCCGACCACAGTTTCCTTTCTCTGTCCCCTCAGCGTTCAGCTTCTCATAGCAAAACCTGTCTGCTGAATCTGTGGTGGCAAAAAAAAAAAAAAAAAAACCCCAAAGTGATGTTAAAGAAGGCAAGAGTAAATCTATGAAGCTGTTGCTCTGTGTTTTATACGTACTGTAGCCCCAGAGTCCCCTGCACTGTCCATCCCGAGTTCTGCATCGTCCAGCGTAACATCGACCCTGAGGGGGTTAAACAGTGCTGTTCAGGTGTGCGACCGTGTCAGCTGCATGCTGGGAAACGAGGCTCAAACCAGGCCTTACCTGGCTGCTGTCGCACATGTAACCATCCAGCTTGTGGACATTATGAGGGCACTGCAAAAAGAATCAGCGCATGAACGGTGAGCGATGCGTTTGAAGTGACGCGGCAAGGTTCGTCCAGCGGCTACAAACCCAGAGCCTCACCTGGCTGGAGTCTCCGGTGCACGTTTCCGGGATGTCGCAGTCGTTGACAGCCTCCCGACACACGACGCCCCTCAGCTCGTACTGCGACGCAAGATCAAAAGGCGTCAGACAAACGCTGAATCAGTCGTGGTTACGCACGGTTCCCTGATGCAGGAGGATCCGCTTCATTCATACAGCGTCAAGCCACAACTAAAAACAATCCCAGGGCACGAAAAGAAACCCAGCAGCTCCCTTTGAGCAAATTCTTAGTGACTTTTCTAGATCTCATCACTTGTCTGCTTCAAAACATGTCACTGATCGTGTTTCAAATATAACATTTTAAAAACATTTAGGAAGGAAAAAAATGAATTAACGTGATGTTGCTGTACGCAGCAAAACATCCTTAAGAGGCTGTTTTAGTTGTTCAGATCTCACAAACTGTGAGCCAACCTCCTGCAGATACTGTGTTTATGAGTTAAAGGGTTAGAAAAGAAAAATCAAATGAACCTGAAGAACCTTTATGTGACAGAAAGCAGACACGAAAGTGGTGAGAGCAGAGAAGCAGACAGCTGGCTCCCCAAAGATCCACAAAATGTTAACTTTAAAAAAAAAAAAAAAAAAAAAGGGGGCCACATGGACCTTTTGCTGGAAACCCGTGCAACTACAACGTGGTTAGAGCAGTTATTGGTTTTATAAAAGCTGCCAATCAGTGTTTTTGCTGAGAAAAGAAAAAGGAACTCATGCTTTGAAATGACTGCAGGGTAACTGAGCAGGTTTCAAAGAGTCCAAACGGCCCCGTTTTTAACTGTATTTTGCTTCTGTATTTTCTGTATTTTGTGGACCTGAGAGGAGGTCGGTGCACGTCAGCGCATACGCGTGCATGCCTTGTACGTGCAGGTTTAAACCTTTTCAGAGCAGAAAAATCATCAGAACTGTGAGGTTGGAAGTGAAAAAAAACAACAATAAAACAAAAAAAAAAAAAAAAACCATCTAACATAATTATTTTTACAATTTAAAGTCAGAAACTGGAATATCCGGTCGTGAGCACCGACTCACCTTGCAGCCACTGCAGCAGAGACCGTTACTGCACATGGCATCATGGGTAAGCGTGCACTTTTTGCAGCAGGCTCCTCCGCTGCGGGCGCACTCCTGCAGAAAAAAAGCAAAAAAATAAAAATAAAAGATGAGCTCATCTCCACAAAAACACTGCAGATGTCAGAACCGCCGGCTACTTACCACCTGGGACCCGCAGTCACATTGTTCTCCTGGCTCCACGAAGCCGTTTCCACACTCCGGAGGGTCCAGCAGCTGAAACGATCAAAATGACAGCCTGATGAGCTGCTGCTATTCAAGGAAGTTGAGAACTCTGAGGCGGACCGCCTCCCCGCACGGGATTCACCTTATTGGGCTTGTTGAAGAGGCAGCTCCCGCCCCCCTGGAGCAAGAACTGGATGTACTCGTCAATGCTGCAGCGAGAAAACTTTCTGGGCAAGTAGAACCTGTGATCACACACACACACACACACAGAAAAAGCTCAAGACATAGAATAAAACACAAACAGCTTAGTGCTCTTGTGCCAGTAAAAAACCGCCAGATCCACCTGTGGGTGTCTGTGCCGTCACTTTGCAATCTGACAGAAATGGCACCATCTGTAGTAAGATATTACTCAAATCAATAATTGAAATCTTTATTGTTCCATCTGTCAGTGGGAGCCGGATCCAAACCGCTCACGCGGTAAATACTTTTTAGCTCAACCATTTGTAACTCTAACACCGCGGTCGGCACGCTGCCGTCTGCCGTTCTGACACATTCGCTTCATTTCAAAACGCAGGCTGCGAATATCAAGAAGCATCCTTCTGACGTGGATGTTTCACCGTTTAACGGAGCTTAACTAGTCTTACCCGGTGTCTTCCATGATGCAGCCCACCCAGGCGTCTGGACACCTGCAGTCACCTGCAGGGAAGAGCAGACAGAGGAAAGAAAAGCACAGGTGAGATGACACAAAAACAGAATGAACAAGGCGTGCAGGACAAGCTGGAAAACATGAGCGAGACATGTCAAACTTGATCTAAAATGCAGATTAAAGCCTTTTTCTAGAACTGATGTTTGGGTCTGGGCCGCGCTGAGTGAGCGCTGACCTCCGCCACTGGATGATGAAACCGATTATTCTTCTGCAGTAATCACGGTAGTAAACATGACGCTTTACAACAACACTCGTTCCTTCTTAGATGCAGGTGACTGATCATCTAATATAAAAGCCTAATTACAGGAGAGAACCGCCGGACAAGCATGAAACACCGTTTCTAGCCCGAGCTTCCTTATAGTTACCCGCACACCATCGTCCTCCCTTGATAGAGGTTTATATCATTCACATCCCCGTCTTACTTGCAGAGGTCCGTACGTTGTTCCACTTCATCCCGATGTTCTGGCCGAGACTCTGGCACAAAGTGATGGCCATTGCACCAACACTCCCATACTGAAACAAGCAAGAAATAAAAAAGAAAAAGTCACAGATCAACATTTGAGCCGTTTCCTGGGAGGTGGAATGATGTTACGGTAACGCAGAGGCGCCTCAGGTTAGATCTTTGCAAGGTTTTTGCTGCAACAGCCTCATAATGAACAACCAGTGGTGGAGGTTACTTACAAAACGCGCACTGTTTTGGTGTCGTATTTTTAAATAAAAGAAAGCAAAATCATGTTCTCCACACCTTTGGGTGGCTGAGGAGAGACTTGGTGAAGGTACTGGAAGACTGGGATGTGTGGAAAATGGATTTAGATTTATAGGTTAATAATAATGAATTCAGTAAGTATTTAAGGATGAGACTGATAGCCTGCTCTGATCTGTAGGTGGCGCCAGCACTCGCTCCGGCTGTCGAGTGCTGTGGTGTGGGTTTAATCAGCTCTGCATCATCCGTAGATGTTCCTCCGACTCTGGAAACGCACCACTGAGGTGCACGTACTTGTTTTCAATAAGGATAATGTGTTTGAGGCCACAAGAGAGGACGAACATTTGCTGTCCTCAACATTTAACGAGGGCAACTTACAGATGAGATGAGACTGAACGCTTTCATCAGTCTGTTAGACACCTTATTCACAAATAAGTAAAATATATGTAAGTTTTATTCTAAATTATATTTTTTAAAAAAAGGTGCATCATTTTTTTGCAGAAAAGTATTTTAACCTTTATTGTTTTGTGCTGAATTTACTTTGTCGTCTCTCTTTGAGGTCAGTTTTGTCAACAGTCATTTGTTTCTGTTGTGTTCAGTTGCCTTTTTTTAAAGGAACTTAGCAAACTTAAGCAGTTGGAGGAACAGTTTAATTAACTTGTTATTCCACTGATCTGTGTTTGAGACTGTAAATGTTGCAATGTAGAAAAATAAAGGGCTCTGATTGCTCCACAAGATGTCAACAGTCTACACAATCTAAAGTTTGTGCAATGAAGAGGACATCAGATTAAGATCTCATTCATTTCTTTGAATTTGCATTTGTTTCACTGAATCCTTATTGTTGAACTCTTACCTCATTAATTCCTCCTCCTCTCGTTAGGGAGCACACCCCTCCCGTGTAGGCCGTCCCGCTGCGGCCGCTGTGAAATGTTCGCCCTCTGGAGAGGAAGAAAGAAAGAGAAAGTTACCGTTAGAAATAAAACGTCAACTGCAGCCCAAAGCAACAGCAGGTCTCAGTTACAAGCCCTCACGAGAAGAGATGGACAACGTCGCTGGGCTCCCGGACGTTGTCCTTCTTGTACTTTATGAAGTTCTGCAGCGTTATCAGAGGGTCCTCAACTACTGGGATCAGGTTTTTAGACGTCCAGATCTCCATCGCAACCAGTACAATCCTTGTGTTCAGCTGCTCCTTATAGATCTGGGGACCAGAAAATGTCCGTTAGCTTTGTGGATGCAGCGGCTGCAGGCAGCTGAGATTTATCTGTGTTATCCTGACGGGTGGCAGCGTGTGACCGGGCCTTACCGTATCTGCCGTGTTCACCACAGCTTTGGCAAAGTTTTTGGTTTGGCTGCTGGAGCGACGCAGCTGCACAAACTGTGGAGACAAAGATGCACAGATGGATCTCTCACATGCAAATATACACAACGCTGTAGAGACCGTAGCGTGTTGTTAGCGGTTTGCCCGGCAGCTGTAAAACACAACGGATCGCCAACATGACAACGTTGGATGAGAGAATATGTTCACAACACGTCCTGACCGGTGTAGGCTATTAGCGTTAGCAGTTGCTACCAATAGCATATGTATCCACAAAGAAAATAACGACGTGAATTTATTGTTGTTTACATCACGTAGCCTATGTAGCAACTGAACCGGTAGAAGAAGACAACTTTAGGTAAGAAAATCAAGTTTTATTCAACGCTAGACAACTTTTAACATGAGCAACTATGGGCTGTATTGTTTTGGTTCTATTGGGGTATCTCGGTTCGGTTCGTGGTCAGGCAGTAAAGACTCGGGTCGGGTCGTTTCCAGGTCCATTTGGGCATGGACCTGTGAAGACTTTGAGTACAAATATATAAAACAGGTAGATATAAAAAGGAAATGAGTGGGGGGACGCATAAACCAAAGCATCACATTAACTCACCATATCGTTGTCGATGACGACCATCAGCTCAATATATTTGGTCTCAGTCTGGACCGACGGCTTGTGGACGGACCTCTTGGATCTTCTCAGTCCTCCAGACCCCTGCTGCTCCCTCATTTGGTCTGGCCCGTTGTCTCCAACATCACCTCCTCTGCTGTCCTCAGTACAGTCTGGACACACACACAAGCAGAGCTGCAGGCAGTTAGAGACGGGTCACTTTTCAAAACCTTAACATCTCTGAATTCACTAAAGACTGTGAATTGATTGTGTGAGACTTTGTTGTTGTGTGTCTGTGGAATGATGAGTAATGCGTTCAAACATATTTCTCCAGCTCAAAGCAAACATTTAAATGCCATAGAAATATAAAAATAGAATTAAAGGCCTCTGTGTCATAAGTACCTGTGCAGTGTGGGGGGTGTCTAACATCAGGCATCCTGCTGATTAAGTGAGCTCCGTCATCCTGAACAGGAAAACACACAGATCAGACCTTAAAAGTCAACACTCTGAAAAATTATCTCCTTAAGCTCAGTCAAACCACCACTGAAACTTTAAAAGTAACATTTACCTGATTGGTCCCATTGTGAATGGGCTCGATCCCGTAAGAGAAGAAGCCGTCGGAGAACATGCCGCTGAGAAACAACAGAAGGTTTCTGAGATGTAGTTGAGAACACAAACATGTGCAAGTAAAGGTGCATTTCAATGATTTAGTTAGACTCATGTGCAAAAGTTACTGCCTCCTCTTTATATATAGATGTATATGACAATAACTTCCAGACGTTTTTAGAAGACTGTGGTTCATGAAATCTGTGTAAATCTGCGAGCAGATTCATCCCTAAAATCTGCTCTGGACTCCATGAACGACTACGGTGTGATTCACAGGTTTTGAGATGACGCTCCATGACGGCCCGCGTCGCCGCGTGGGCGTCTGTCAGCATCACACGTCCGTTCAAACAACCCACCGACACTTCAGGCAACACGGTCTGAAGCTCAAATATGGGGAACGGCCATCGATTAACATAAACGTGCTGCATTACAAATATATTCTCAGTGAAGCGCGTGGCTTAAAAGTATCTGCATATCGTGAGAATAGCAGTCTGAGAATGACAGCACGGATATTTATGATTTACACGAGTGCTACACATGGTCAGACGCTCAAGTCCGTCCTGCTGGTAAACGAGACCGACGACTGTCAGGTGTCCAGGTCCACTGAACCCTAAATCATCTTCCCTTCCTGTCGGTGGGTACAAGGTGTTGCTGCTGAAATGCTGTGTTGGGTTTTCACGGCCAAACAACACCACTTTGGTCTCATCCGTCGTTGTTTGAGAAAGTTCTGTGGCTTGTTCAGATGCAGTTTTGTCGACCTAAATCGTGCTTACATGCTCTTTGTAGATAGAAAAGGTTTCCACCCTTTCAAACAAACCGCACGCGTGCAGCCTTGGTTAAACATTACAAACATTAGCTGGCAACCATCTTGAATGGTTTCCACCGGTGAAAGGGTGAAAGATGACTCTCCCTGTACAACGTGGAACTTCTCTAAGACCGCTGCTGATGTATTTCCCTCTTGGCATTGTGTTAAGACAGGGGTGGGTGATCCCAGTCCCTGAGGGCCGCCGTCCTGCACGTCTTAGATGTTTTCCTGCCACAACACACCTGATTCAAATGAATGGATCACCATCAGCTTGTCATCCAGGTCTGACCGTTAATCTGAATCAGGTGTGCTGAATCTGGGAAACGTCTTAGACTGGAAAAAAAGGCCACTCAAAAAATAAGTTAAAAAAAAACATAATACAAGATATTTTTGCTTGTAATAAGCAAAAAATCTGCCAATGAAACAAGTGAAAATTTGCTTAATAAGATTTCATGAAATAAGACAAGACAAGATCTTGAAATTAGCTTAAAAAATCTTATGACATGTCAAAAAATCTTGTTTCATCTGAGATATAACTCAAAACAAGATGTTTTCAAGACTATTTCACTTAACAAGATATTCAAGATGCACTGTCTAAAAACAAATTCCTATATCTCACTGAAATATTACTCTTTAGGTGATTGTGTCTTATATTAAGTGTGATGAGATATTTTGACTAGAAATTAGAAAAATATACTTGGTAAGATTTTGAGTTTTTGCAGTGCACCGGCCCTCGAGGACCGGAGTTGCCCTCCTCTGTGTTGAGACCTGAATGCGCCGGAGCAGCAAACGGACCGAAACATCACGCAGGTCGACACACCTGCTGTTAATCAGTTCATCAGGGACTGTTAATGAGCAGCAGCCTTAAAGTCACTGGCAGTGTTGGGCAAGTTCACTTTCTAGATGAACTAGTTCAGTTCACAGAAGTTCAAATGAACTAGTTCAGTTCACCATTTCTTTATTTTAATGTTGCTGCAAGCAATTATTCGTCATAATGATTGCCACTGCCCATATACTACACCACCACAAACAGCAATTATTTTATGCCTTTTATCTGTTGAAAACTATGTGTCCAATTCAGAATCCTTATTGAACCAGAGTTCACATTAGCATTAAAGGGACAGCCCATGTAAAACTGTAATTTCCCTTTCAGCTTCTCTCTACAGTTTATTAAAAATATGAGGAAAAACTCGCTGCCAAATGGTCTTTATTATCAGACAAAAACAGGTCCTTAAGGTGCAAATGTTTTTTTTTCCCCCATTTAAATATTTCAATCCGTGCTCCTCCAGCTCTGGGCGACTGCAGCTTTCATCTTCCTCCATGCTTGTTTTAAACGTTTGATGACGCAATTGTTAGCGTGACAGAAGCGACAGCCCATGTTGCCATGTTTGACTGCTCTCCGCAGATACATATCAGGCTCGTTTGTGGCGGATTTTAAACCCCATTTAAAATACATATTAGGCTCGTTTGTGGTGGATTTTAAATGGGTTTGCTGGAAACCTGGCACGGTTTTAAAAGAGCGTCGTTCACAGTCGCACAAATGAACTCGTTCACCCCCGACGCTCGTCGAGGGGAAAGAGAGCGTGCTCAGTTCACGTTCACACTAAAATACGAACTAGTTCGTGAACTGTTGTTCAATGAACGACAACGCTGGTACCACACACATAAATAGCATTGAAAGTCGGGGTACTAACATTTACACGTGGCTGTATAATTAGATGTCATAGATAAAGGTTTACTGCTGAACTCACCACAGCCCGTGGCAGGTGGAAACAGCCGCCCAGGACTCCGGTAAACCTCTCAGCCGTCCCTGGTAGTAGCAGTGCTCCCCTCCCTGTGGGGGCCACAAACCAGTGTTTCATTAAACAGCCCCCGCAGACACAATCCAGGCTTTACAGGCTTTGCTTTTATAGCTCACTGGATATCATGATTGGGTTGGCACCACAGAGAGAAGGGGGGGGGGCAGAAAAAGCCTCGTCTCCTCCTCCTCTTTACCCACTACCACATTTACAGAACAGTTTGTGACCTACTTATGTCCTGTTACTCTACTCTAATGTGCTTCACTAACAGCAGGGGTGGAGGTATGCCGGCTGGAGGATCTCTTTAATAAATAAATCAACGCCTGTGCAGTCACACATGAAAATCACCTGTGCAGAAAGAGCGCTGCCAACTCAAGGGCACAGGATGGCGAAGAAATCTGCTTTATAAAGGAGGAGGGAGCGCCTGCAGAGGTGAGAAACGCTGGTTCACCTTGACCGAGTGTGTCTCAACACAACAACAGCTCGGGGCGAGCAGTGACGTTGGAGACCGGTCCGACGGCGCCGCTGCCCCGAGAGCATCGCGCCCGCCACGTCCAGCAGCAGGGGCGTCATCACGCGAGGCCTCCACCCCAGCTGGGTGACAGTCTGGTGAGGCTGCGGGTCTCCTCTCCCCCCCCACCACTCTGTCTGTAAACACACATCTACGCCCAAATGCCAGAACTGGCATCTCTGAACTCCGTCTTTATCATTATCTGGCATTTCACCCCTTCATTTCCCCCTCTTCCTCCTCCTCCTCTTCCTTCTCCTCTTCCTCCTCCCTCCTGGTCTCCTTTCATTCTCTCAGCTGCCAGGAACTTAATGGTACCGCTGAGCTAACTGGTTACTATGGAAACAAGCTCCTGATTGGTCAAGGGGACCGAGGGAGAGTTTGGACCGATTGTGGGCGGGGACACGTTACCGCTTGGCTGGGTGGGTGGTTGAGGGGCAGCGAGTGGCACATTTGTGTGAAAAAAAAAAAGATTAGCGATTCCTCCTGTCGGTCCTGATGCGAGCACATCCCATCAGAGGTTTTTTTTTTTTTTTTTTTTAAACACGCTCCTCCTGCTCTCTTGGTGATCCCCTCTGTCAGCTTGCGTCTCTGCGCCACTTCCTTTTGTCTTGGCCGTCTGACCAAAAGCAGCAGCAGTAGACCGCCAGGTAAAAGCTTCGCACGTACACGGCGGGTAACGTGATCCTGCGCCCCACAGTTCTGCAGCGCTGCATCCTGCTTTTGAAGCGCAGGGCCCACAATGCACCAGCTATAAATAGATAATTCAGGAGGATGAGATCAAACTAGAAATATCAATAGAAGGACCTCAGTTATGTTCTTAACAAAAAAAAAAAACCCATCTTTGCTTCTAAAATTAGACTTTAATCAAATGGATCTCAATTAGATTACCTTCAGTTATCAGGGGAATTATGTCATAATAAAAACTAATTGAGGACTGCTTACAACAGCCAAAGAGTCGTCTGAAACGCTCTACTGTTAAAAGGCTGATTTTTATGATACGTTTACAAACTTAACATTAAAATCACTGCACACATTCCAGCCCAACGAGGAAAACCTTACCACAGACTGCAAGGGTCTGTCGTCGTGATTAAAGTGCCGTTCCACGTAATCTGAAGACAGCAGGTGACTGCGAAATGAGAGGAGACACACCGTCAGTATCTGAGAGGACGTAATCTGGGATTTCTCCCAGCCGAGGTTCTCCCTCAAACGCACCGCACAAAAAGAATTACAGAACTGGTATTATTGAAATGTGCCGCTTTGGTATTCCCTATCTAGTCGCGTGGCATAAAAGGGGGCTAAGTGCATGTGCGTGAGAGCGAGGAAAAATGCAAATGAGAACAGCTGCAGTAAAATAAGAGCACTTACTGACACAAGTATGAACATAAAAAAATTTAAAAAAAGTGATGCAATGATACTAACTGGTTTAACTCCAGGTCTAGAGTGAAGGTGCGTCCAAAGGCTTCTACTTGGAAACAGCTCTGGGCCAAGTGGGCGGGCTGCAGAAATGAAAAAACCAAACAGTTAGAAAGATGGATTTGATGGACGATGAGTTAAAATGTCAGTAAACAGCTGCGCTGAAATGTCTCACTCTGTTAAAGCAACAGCCATTTAAAAAAAAAAACTATAGGCTCATGCATAATTCAGCAAACCAATACACTTTAAAAGCATCTCAGCAACTGAGATATTATGATTGATGAAGCCCTCTTTGAACAACACTGCAGCGTGACCATGAAGGGAAGGACAGAGAGGTTTAACAGAAGGTGGAGGAAGACAAACTCGTCTACATTCAGGGACGCTGAGCCAACGTCCCTGATGGACGGCTGCCAGCGCTGTGGAGGTGAGGAAGACAGCCGGTCCCGGAGAGGCAGAGAGACATTTACAACAGACTAAACAGTGCGTCTCCTCAGACGGTGCCAGCGCGGCTTTGATCTCAGTCTGGACGAGCCGGGCCGCGCTGAATCACCGGGCTTTTACGATGAAACCCATCACCGTCCAGAAATGATTCCCACAACAAGATTTCTCACTACTGTCTCGAAGCATCATCGTCCCGCTGCTCTATACTGGTTGAATGTGTACCTGTTATTAAGGGGGCTGACCAATCAGCATCAGCATCATGGCGGCCCTCGAAGGGCCAGATTGACAGCATGAGTGTAACACAATGTTAAATAACGGTTTCTGTGCTTATTATGTACTCAAGTTACAAATATTTAACCTTTGTGTCGTGTTCGTTTCTCCCCCCTTACTTTAGTGCTCCCGGTCAAATTTGACCAGCCTGTTTTAACTGCTTCTACATTAACAGAAAAATCACTGCTTAACACCAAATTTTATTTAACTCCTTTTGAAGCTGTAAACAATGTCTCAGACCACTGGTTTATATGAATAACTGCAGTGAATATACATAAAATAGACACAGAAATAGTAAATTGTATTCCAAAATTATCATTTATTATAAAAAGAAAGTAACAAAAATCAAAACAGTGACCAAATTCACACATCAACATGAGCCTATCATTTGTATATGTGTGTGCGTGTGTGTGTGTGTGTGGGTGTGTGTGTGTGTGTGTGGGGGGGGGGGCTGTGTCTTCACATGTGTCTTCACACACAGGAGTGGCATCCTAACAATATTTTCTACTCTTGCTCTTCCTCCTCTTTCCTGGGTGGATGAATACCAGAGCAAATTGCCATCTGGACTATGCACTGGACTATCACGAGACAGCTCCCACCGCTACACCGGGCTGTGAGAGCTGTCCAGTGCTGAACATCCACGTTCAGCACTGGACAGCTCCCACCACTTCTCCGGGCTGTGGGAGCTGTGCGGTGCTGAATGTGAATGTTCAGGACCGAACAGCTCCCACCACTTCTCCAGGCTGTGAGAGCTGTCCAGTGCTGAACATTCACGTTCAGCACTGGACAGCTCTCACCACTTCTCCGGGCTGTGGGAGCTGTCCAGTGCTGAACATCCACGTTCAGCACTGGACAGCTCCCACCACTTTTCTGGGCTGTGGGAGCTGTCCGGTTCAGCACTGGACAGCTCCCACCACTATTCTGGGCTGTGGGAGCTGTCCGGTGCTGAATGTGAATGTTCGGGACCGAACAGCTCCCACCACTACTCTGGGCTGTGGGAGCTGTCCGGTGCAGAACGGGAATGTTGTCAAATAATTCAAAGGGATCATATTTAGATCAATGTTGTCTTCTATTTCTGAGACATCGCCCTCTATTTCTGGTTGAACTTCAATCCCCTGTTCATCAGGTTGAAATAAAAGGTCCAGAGCTTCTCTGACAAGAAATCATCTGATCAGGCGCCTAGTCTACGTGTTCACAGCAAAATGAGGGCAATGCACACAAAAAAACTATATATAAGGGGTCTCTGAGAAGATATGATACATTTTGTATTTGAAAGTACGGTTCATGTCGGGGGATGGGCACATAAGCCTGGGAAAGAGACGGTTCTTATAACAAACACCTAATTGTTTACTTTGAAATGTGGAACAAGTGTTAGTGTTATATATTTAGTTTTGAAAGTGTGGTTCATGTGGTGGGATGAGCACATAAGCACAGGAATTTCCTATGGTGGTCATTTTTGACCGGGAACACCACAGGTGTTACAAAGTTGAATGAACTACTCAAAATTCAGAGAAAATAGTGATCAACAATTATATATGTTCAAATGGCTAGTGTGGAGGATATCATAAGGCCTTGAGACAATCAAATGTAAAACACAATATTTATGATTTATGGAAGTAGGAAATCGGTCAGATTTGACCCGGACACGACAGAAAGGTTAACTCATTATCAAGTCAGGGTTTGTGGTAAACATCACTGAAAGTATCCATTACCTTGGTTTTAGCCTTGTTTTTCTTGCAGGCTAAATTTAGCATACTTAGCTCTGTGTTTGCTGTCAAAAAGCTGACGTAGATTAAACAAAAGACATACTGTTATTTCACCTTGAGATACAAACTTGTAATTTTTTTCTCATCATTCATGAAACTGTCTTCCTTGTGCATCAATTTTTCTTTCCTTGGACATGTTGGAGTTAGTTTGTAGAGGTTAAGTCCATCAGTTCTGAAAAATCGTCTTGCTCATAGCTAGCGTTATCGTTGTGGGTAACAACGAAATGCTTGATGGGAGATGTAGTTTATTGTTAATAAGAGCTTTAAAGTGGCGTAAGCTTATTTTAAATCTTAAAATATTGGTTTAAAATTTAAGCCAATAATGCCCAAGCTCTCGAGGGCCACATAAAATGACGTGATGGGCCACATTTGGCCAGCGGGCCTTGTGTTTGACACATGTGATTTGATGCTTCTGCTCGTATTTGCAGAGCAGTGCAATGACTTCCCATCATGAGTCAGTGCAAAACTGACTCTTTATTAGTTTTAACAGATCGTTCTAATAGCAGCCATCATCATCCGCTTTGACTTCATTTATTAAAGTATTTGGTGCTTTGCAGTTGGCTTATGCATCTTTTACAGTAGTTTTCCTAACTTGAGTATTGGCTCCTCTCAATGAGAACGAGAGCCACAGATGGAAGATGCTGAAATAAACAAAAAACCAATAAATATATTGTTAAAAAAAAAAAAAAAAAAAAGAAGATGCTGAAAATGAAAAATATTGAACTCATTCAGTTGGTCTAAATATGTGCAGGATTTAAACATCACAGGATACGTTTCCTCGTGCCGTCCTCTTTGAGAAGCTTCCTCTCTGCTTGGCCTTTGCTTAATGTGCTTACAAACAAAGCATTTTATGGAACAAATACTTCTTCTCCCGTGCTTGAGAACACATATTTGGCAGTTCAAAATTCCCACCAAACCAAAACAACTGCAAAATAACAACCGTGGCACCTTGCTTGGGGCCACCAAACATATATTAAAACATGCAAATCGGTGAGCTGTTCAGATCTGCAGGGTACTGTGACATCACAGACTCAGGTCAGATTATTTCTGCTGTAACACTAAATTGGGGGGGGATTGATTTAAACATCTGACTCCGCCCCTTAAAACCAGCTGCTATGAACAGAGCTGTAAACATACGTTTAAAAGGGTGCCGTTGTACTTCGTCCCTGATGTATTTTTGACCCAAGCATCTCACAGAGAATCTCCCCTTCGATGGTCCGTTGGATGACACGTGGAAACTGAATTTCTAGCATCTGACGAGCATCTTAGTGAGCAGAAGTTTCTCAAAGTCACCGAAGGTTCCTGAACTGCTTCATTATTAAATCGAAGGATGATTCTGATGTCCAGGATCCTTCAAAGAACTATTAACTCCTGAGGATAATTTCAAGGAAGCTTCTGTGAATCCTTGGCATTCTCCAAACACCCACAATCCTTTGCACATATCCAACATATTGCTGTTTTCACTGTATATCCCTTTACTTTTTTTTTTTTTTTTTTTTTTTAAGTGGGGGGAAGTGGAGGCTGAACATAATGATTCTGGTTTCCAGCTTCTCACTTCCAAGGTGCACTGAAAGCAATATGAAGACACTGGGTGAAACTTGAGTGGGAAGAATATGCATTTGGTTTTTTATTTTAGCCAGAAAAATCCCCCCCAACAGCAAAAAACAGCCCCTGGATTCACTCCAGCTGAATATTCACCACGCGTAAAGACAACTGCGAGCGCACTTTTAAAGGCACACGTGCGCAGAACATGCAGTTCACTCGAGCAAAATTCATCTTACAATGGCAGCTTTCACAAAAAGCCGAAATTAAGTCGGTAAATCACTTTGGCACGAACGCTCCTTCATCTATTTTCAACACGTCATGATTTGACAGAAAGAAAAAAAAGGAACAAGTTCAGCTCTTCATCCCTGCTGCTTCTAAAATTATCTGGTCCCTAATTATAAGCATCTTCAACATTTAATACATAAAAAAAATTCAGCTTATCGTGACAATAATGGCAGGGACTTCTTTACTGGAACCAGTGTCCTAACTGTGTTTTTTTTTTTTTAAGTTGACGCATTATTGCTTCTTTTCTAAAAGCTGTATTTATGGAAACTACTATGCTGAAACTCGAGTGCTCCATCCTACGCTGTGGTTTGGACATGAAGGGCAGCAGAGCGAGGCGAAGAGGAAAAAGAGCGGGATGAAGGAGAGGAAAACCATGATGAGTGCTTGAGCCTCTTGGACCAGGCAACGCTTCTCACACAGGCTTGTTTCATATTTAATGGGGACATACTTCAACACACCACTGAATAATGAAGAAGCGGAGGGCTCGGCATGGTAACTGGATGATGGGACGTGACGTCTGAGCAAAAGTACATGCAAACAGCTAAACGGCTATTTGGTGGACTTTCATTTATACCGTGCTCAGTTTACAGAGCAGGTAAAGAGGGATTCTGTTCCACAAACAAAAAAAGAAAAAAAACAACAGCTCTTCTTTATATCATCCTGCATTAAGTAATTGATTGTGGACAGTCAAAGGGATTTTCAGACTATCTGGGTCAAAAATAAAAAAAGGTTCACATCAACATGATAACAGCCTGACTTAATGAAACACTATAATACAGAGGATGCAACAGTAGATTTCAACTAGTGACTGTTTTAACTTTTATTCTATGTATTTCAGTTCAGAAATAAAGGTTCAAGTTGCAGTTGGTGAGCTCACTGACTTAAACATCTCATTCTGTGGAAATACACACTGTTAGACATTTTGTTGTATTTTTACAGTAGTTTACTGGCGACACTATTGCCAGTAAGTTACCGTAATTACCACCTTACAGTATTAATCCTGTAATAATGTTTTACAGTAAATCATCTTTACTGGCTAAAACCAAATAAATAAGAGAATTAAAAGATATAAATGCAAAGACATGATAAAAATAACTAAAATTATACAATAAATAAGCTAAAATTTACTACACTAAAAGACTAAAACTAAAAGTTAGACATATAAATTTACCATCACAAAGGCCTACAGTAGCATTACTGTAAATGTCAACAGTAATTTACCACAATTTAAAAAAATACAGCAAGTTACTGTAAATAAAGGCACTTTGCCCATAATACTATGCAAATTACAGTAACTTGTTGTAATCATATTTTGCGGTAGGTTTACTGGGCATTTTGTGGTATTTTACTGTAAAAATTACAGCAAAGGCAAACAGTGCAGTGGTTTTTTTTTTGACTGAGATCCTCAGGTATCCTGATGCATCCCGCTGAGCTGAGACTTCACAGAGTGACCAACAGAATTTAGAGTTTGATCCCACAGCAGTGAGAGCAGCCCCCCCTCGTCACAACTCACCACGGTGCCCCCGCTGCTGTTCCTCACTCTGGTATCTAAGAAGTCGTGAGCCATTTCCTCCTCCGATTTGCTTTGCTGCACCAGCCGTTTCGGATAGGTGACCTCGGTCGCCGTGTCCCCACCGCCCAGCCGGCTTGGCGGGGCGAACCAGCTCCACAAGCCCCCATCCTGGGACGCACTTCTGTCCGCACCTGCAGCAGGACAGGAGAACCTTTACCCTGGACTGCAGGAAAAAGACTGCAACAGCCTAAACTGGACGTTACATATACACATACAGTCATGGAAAAAACTATTAGACCACCATTTTTTCTTCACTTTCTTGTTCATTTTAATACCTGGTACCACTAAACGTCATCATGTGACTAAAACAGACAGAAAAGAAAACACTGAATGCATAAAAGCAGTGTTTTTGGCAGTACAACGCCATAGCTATTGATGTAAAAACTTAAGTGATTTAGGTTATAATCAAGAAAACCATGGAAAATGGTAAGATATCAGCTCTTAAATAAAACTCTTATGAGCAATCTTTGTGGTTATCGTTATGTTTGTCCAAACAAATGTACCTTTAGTTGTACCAGGCATTAAAATGAACAAGAAACTGAAAAAACAAGGGTGGTCTAATAATTTTTTCCATGACTGTAGATATATGGATTTTTCTTCCTTCCCCACACATAACAAATGGCATACATATTAAAGGAAATATTCTGAAAGCTAAGTTAGTGACCTGATTTAAGACACTGTCACTTAGAGGAGTTTAATCAGTTACTATTCAAAGAAATGTGGATATAATTAGTATTGATGGAAATTAATTAATGCAGTCAGTCATGTCCTGGCTTGTGGGCTCTATGACAGCCATAAAGGGCTTATATAGGGCCTATATAGACTACATTTAGATCACAGTAACCACCAGATTAGATGCCAGGTGATTGATAATTGTGGTGCTTTTAGATGCTAATTTGATAAATGACCGTTTTATGGTTTTGGATACATTTAAGGTGCAGGATCTGCGGTGGAAATGTGTTGATGCAGCAAATGTGCCGGCTGGTCAGGGGGTTGGTTGGCACAGAGATCCCTCTACCATTAAAAAAAAAAAAAAAAACAGCCTACACCGGGCTTTGAAAAGTGCTGCTCAAGGAGAAAAAAAATGTGGATGCAAAGGAAACGAAAAGGGCGCTCCCGCTCCCCATCCAAACCCCCCTCTCTCGCCCCTCTCTCGCTTACCTGAGACTGCAAGCCTCTCGCCCACTGCAGCAAAGACCAAGCACCACGCCGCCAGCATGATCTTCACATATTCCCTCGGATCACAGCATCGAGAGCCGCAAAAAATGTCAAGAACCCGCAAGGTGGAGAGGAGGAAAAAGACCGAAAAAACGCACAGCAGAGATGGTGGCGGGGATCCAAAGTTAATCTGCTAAACATCTGATGATGCGCGTCCTCTCATCTCTCCCTCCTCTCTACCTCTCGCCCTCTCAGCTCCGAAGAATTCGGATTTGCATATCAGAATGATAAAAAATGAATCGACACGGGCCTAGAGACCGATCAGTGATGGGAACGGTGAGGAACGGGAGAGCGCGCATCGTGGACGCATTGCTCCGCAAGGCTGCGCGGGTGCGTAGAATGGTTGATGAGGTTGTACGTGCGTGTATATGTGTGTGTGTGTGTGTGTGTGTGTGCGAGGATCTGCGGTATGTAGAAACGGAGGGATGGGAAAGCGAAGGGAAAGGCGTTGGGACTGCGGTGAGGAGAACACGTGGGGCCGCGGTTCCCTCCCTCATCCAGAGCAGCCTCCTCCTCCCGTTGCCATGCAGCTCTGCGCAGGGAGAGGATGCGACAGCCCGCCGGCTCCGGTGCAACGCCACACACGGGGTCAGGGACGGACAGCTTGTTGGTTTCGTGAAAGAAAGAATAATAAGGTCTTATCTCGGGATGACGTTCAGATTAGAGTCTGCAGAAGGTGAAGGTGTGGCCCCTGAAAAAACACAGCAGACTCATCATCACAGAGATGCTCCAAGCTGGTTTCTGTGGTAACAAGCTCAAACTGTAGAGGGTATTTTTATTCTTTTATATTTGTAATACTAAGCTCTCACTGTTAGATTTGCAGGGTAATGTTGTTTTTTTTGCTATGAAAGAGAAACGAAGCGCCAATTATGTTTTTAAAATGTCAACTTGGGTTTGCATATTGAAATCCACTGCATGATCTTAACATCTTATTTTACCTTCAAAAAAAAACTCATTGGGATACAAAAGAAAAAAAAACATGGCAAAAACAAGCAAATAAAACAAAATATTGACATCTGTTTGTGCGGCTGGATGCTACATAACACTGAGGTAAGTAATTTACTGCAACCTCAGTCGTGTGGGGCAGTTTTGAGGTGAGCAGCAGTACTTCACTTAATAAAGTACAGCCCCTTTCTGATTCAAGCCACTGCATACAACACTTCAAAGATGTTGTAAAAAGTGGTGAAGTGGTCAAAAAAACATGACCATATATAGCACCGACAGATGCTGCATGATTTTCAAATTCAACAACAGATTGATTCCTGGAAACATGAACCCAGAGAACAAATCCAAAACTGCATCTGTAGCTCTAAGTTTTCCCATCTCAGCCATCAAACCTGCAGGATTTATCCTCCTTTGAGCGAGGAAGTCTTCCCGCCGCCATCCTGCGACACATCCAACTAATGGAGGCACATCGTGCACTGACAGCCCCCTCTGAATATTTCATTTACCCCCCTTTGAGACCAGGGAATGAAAGATAGAGGGAAAGAGATGGAGGACTGCAGCATCAAGGAACAAATGCACTTCTCAGTTCTCCTCCTCCCAGAATGCTTCAGTTCTCAACTCAGTCAAGCGTCACTCCAGCATAAACAGGTCTTTCTCCTGTTGATCTGAAATCAAACACCATTAGCATTTCCAGTGTCTTTTTTGTCATTTTTGTGGGCAGCTGATCATGCAGCGCTGATGCAGATATTCACATGAGTAAAGAAAAGCCCAAGAAGAGCATGTGTGAAGGCTTTTTCAAACATCTGCACCTGAAACAAACCCTCCTATGATGGAGATGAGTCCTTAAAAGGGAGAAAGTCTTCCCCTGTTCTTAAAAGATTATCATCTATAAAATACAACAGAGAGACTCGATGCACACAGCTAAAGAAGAAAACATTGTTTTGCATATGACAGTAAAAAAACGGTTTTGTTTTTTTTTTTCAATTAAGAATATTTGTCAGCATAATCTTGCAACATTTGAGTATGTGGTATTAAAAAAGATCCAGAGGCACAATAAATCTCTGTGTGGCACGAGGCTGACAAACAGGACTGAACGAAAACAGTGATTTTCAGGTCCTTAGCATTTTAAACACATGTGATTCTGTTGTGGAAATAACTGCACAGGGCTCATTAGCACATCTGAAAGCCATCTGCTGTTAAATACGACACAAAACTGTTGTGCAATACAGGATGTGAGCACATCCCTGTTCAAAAGCTTTCAGACTGTGCTTCTGGCACAAAAAAGCAAAACAAACATTTCAAAAGTTGGCTTGATCGTAAATAAATTCCACATATTAACTATCTGATGTTGCCGTTGTGCTTTCTTTCCATTCATTACGGGGATTATGTAATTTGGATATATTTTGGTTTATTTATATTTTAAAAAGATGCAAACTCTTTGAGGTTGTAAATGTGACCAGCAGGGCCTTGTTTAAAGAGAAACACTGCCCTCTGCTGTTCATACGGCTGCTTCACACTTACAGCTGGAGTCGCTGAGTTTTAGCTTCTGGAACAAGAAAAAAAAAAAAAAACACGTCAAACTTTCCGTCACACATGAACTGATGGTTTGGAGATAGATTCCTTGATAACAGATGTCTGTTTTTTTTTTTTTTGTCATGGGAACAAAGCAGTTTCTTTCCACATACAGACTATACAGATGCACAGGGCCAATCTAGCCACTAGGGGGCCCCCAAACTACAAGGTCACCAAGTAGGCCTGTTTGGAGAGATAGAAAATTAAGTATCTTCACTTATGGAAGTCAGAAATTCTTATGTCAGACATCATGTTCAGCCATACACAGACTTTCATTTGCTCTTTTTGATTAAAAACATAAAATCAGGGGCCCCACCTCTGCTGCTACATCAACAGGATTGAGACCATTGAGGTCAAGAAATATCTTTAGAGTATAGCATCCATATGTTTGAAATGATCTGAGCAGCAACAGAATTGTGCATAAGAGTCTGATGTGATCCAGGAAGTGAAGTTGCAGTTCCTCTTCTGACCACTAGGTGCAGACTCAAAAACAGAATTGACCCTCATGTTAAAATGAGCAACTTTGCAGCTGAAATAAACATATTTATATAATGGATTAAAAAATCAGTTTTGTTTTCTTTAGTTAGATTTAACATCTATAACAATTTATGGTGGGGATGTTTTTATTTCAGATAAATTTATATTAAGCAATAAAGCTGACCAGTCGGATGACCATATGTCATCTGACATATTTGACTGACAGCGAGCCACTGCTCACATTGTTTTAGCCACTTTAGCGCTTAGCATTATATTGACTTCTGAACTGTGAATAAAAACTTAACAGATCATGGAGATGTTTTTTTGTGCTAGTGTGGGTTATACTAACAGACTACAGTGACTGGCTGTGGTTGGTTGGTCTGGAAGGATCTGAGGAGAAAGCTTAACTTAGCTTAGCCATGCTAACCACAGCAGACGTTTCATGCCACCACCGAAACAATATTTCTGGACCGGAGGTCCCGCTGCTGGGATGGTTTACTGCGCCGCAGCATGATTCCACTCGGCGGAGTCATGGAAGAATTTTCCACGAGCAGCTCAGCTCCTTCAGTTACGCCATGAACCAGTCTGACGCTGTTGAAGCTGTTGAGCTCCTTCAGCTGAGCCGGGAAACAGCTCTGCACTTTGAACCGGCAGCCCGGCTCAGATGAAGGAGCCAAACTGCTCGTGGAAAATTTCTTTCAGGACTCTTCCAAGCAGAATTATGCATTGGCTAAGTCAGCTAAGCTAAAATAGCAAACTTGTAATAACTGAACTGAAGTATTTTCCCATTTTGAATTAAAGCAGAACAAAATAACTTCATCATCACAAAATATACTTCATCATCACAAAATATCAGTTTCAATTGTCTTATCATTTGATTATTTTTATGAACTAGAACCGCTGTCTGCAGAAACTGACAAAGCAACTTTTGAATGTTGCGTCACAACATCTGCATATAATTTTTGCCACTTCGTCACATATCAACAATAAATTAAGGCTAGCTCAGATTTTGCACAGCAAACATCATGGAAGAGATGACTAAGAACACAAAAACAGTAATGGCAGCGAATGAAGAAAGAGAAAACTAGAAAGTGATTGAGCAAGAGACCAAAGAGAAGACAGGATGAAGGTGGATGCAGATTTCTCCTTGCTGCTGTTGAACAAGTACGTTTGTCTACAAACTTATAAACTGACCTTAGATTTTGTATTTTACAGGTTTCTCTAGACGTGGTTGAGAAATCAAAGTCAGTGACTCATCTATTATTCATCGGATGTTTGTCCGCTGGAAACATTAGGCGTTATCATCAGGTGCATCTAACAAACACTAACGTTAGCCATTCAGCTATTAGCTGCTGTGAGGAGCGAAAAAAAAAAATAGGTTTAAAGGAAACAGGCTTTGCATATCGCTGCTTTTAGGATGACAAAGTTTCTAAAAAAATCTGGCCTGTGTGCAAAGCAGCCAAATAATGCGCCACACTGAAACGCCTGAAAATGCACGTTTGTTCACATCATCACAGAACGTTAAAAAAGGTTAGAAATGCAATCGGCAAAAACCGCTATAGAAACACAAGGAGGCGCTGCTGACTGCCTTATTTTACCTGCCAGTCAACATCTTTCCCTCCGGCTCTATTTACCAGCTCGTATAAACACGTACCTGCAGAAATGTCAATGTCATAAAAGCTACTGCACTCGGGATGCCACTAGGGGGTGCTAGAAATCTCAAGATTTAAAAGTTGTTCTGGATTGCTTTAACCCAGGTTTTGCTCTGTTAGTTTTATCAACATGATGCCAATGAAGAAAAAGATGTTTCAAAGCCACTTTTCAGAAAAATCTGTGGGTGACATCACAGTGGAGGTTTGTCCAGTTCTTTTTATACAGTCTTTGCTTGAAAAAATAGCATTTATGTTAGCTAGTTAGGTGTATTTTGGTTTCTCAACACAAATTCAAATCTTAGATTGACAAGTACAGCCTAGTTTTATTTTAAACCACCCCATGTTGACTTTTAAAACAGAATCAGGTCTTTCAAAAAGCTAAAGAGGTGTCTGAATGGGAAGATAAGTTTTTAGTCTAAATTCTACCGTATGTACTCTGTATCCATTTTTTTTTTTTTTTGTGAGTTAACTGGTCCATGTCTCACGTCTGTCCGCGTGTGGCTGCACGAGCTCAGCGTGCTATCAGGTTAAATAGTATCAGCTGGCCATTTGAGAGCAGCTACTTTCTGACGCACCACCTGGTGGCCAGGTGATGCCAATTAACAGCTAATTGCCTTAGAGAGGCTATAAGACAAACAGAGAAGAGCGGCGACTTCCCTTTTACTACACTTTTGTTGTGGAGGATATTGCAAGAAGCTCAGAAGATAATGAATGACGTCGGGACACCTGCGGGCGGTCGGCCGCGCCAGGTGTTCAGGTGCGCCCACGCTGACTGTGGAGCAACTTTCTCCAGGCAGTGGAAACTGGAGGAGCACGCGACTGTGCACACTGGGGAGGTAAGGCAAAAGAAGAAAAAGTTCCATGTGCTTTAAGAAACCCACTCAGAAGTTTAAAATTGTTCACGTCATCATTGCCGTCCACAGCGTCCGTGTCTGTGCCCGGTTGTTGGCTGCGCGCGTCAATTCAAGAGAAAATCCCACCTGAGCCGCCACGTGCTCCAGCACAGAGGGGTGAAGACGTTCCAGTGAGTATCAAATCACTTAACTCTGCACATTTCACACTCTGCCCCACCTTATTTCAACTTCTAAATTTCTGCAGATGCAAGTTCTCGGGCTGCTCAATGACTTACTTCGACGCCCGCGGGCTCAGGAGACACGCGCGCTACGCCCACGGAGAGAAGGACGAGTACTTTCAGGTGTCTGTAGCGCAGAGTTCAGCCGCCAGGTGGCGACTTCGAACTGCTTTTCTTTGTCCGTCTTTAACCACTTGAATGTTTCCCCCCGTAGTGCGACCAACCAAAGTGCTCCTTGACCTTCAAAAAACGCAGATTGTTTAAGCTGCACTTAAAGGAGCACAACGTGCCCGTCGAATTCAAGTACGTCGGCTGTTACGTCATCCCTTTTCCGCCTAATGGAAAGATATTTTTAAACCCTGTTTCTTTTAAGCTACCTGTCTTAATATGCAATGTGGTAATTAGATTTTTGATTGCTACTTTGGGGAAGGTGGAAGCATTTAAAGGCTGGGTGGGCGTATTCTCTGTGGTTCATTTTATTTTTACCTCCTCCTGCCCTGGTTGGTTACTAAGGTGTTCTAAAGATGGATGTACTGCTACATTTGACTCCCACATTGCCCGCAAAGCCCATGAGAAGAAGCATGCAGGTTGGTATTTTTCAGTCTTAACTGGTCCTTTTTATTTATGATACAAAGCAGCATTTATTGTATTTATATGTAAACTGTTATCAAGAGTTTCAGGACATTGCCGTGTGTTGAATTCAGGTTACCGCTGTCCGCGTGCTGACTGCCAGGTGCTTGAACACACCTGGGGGAAACTTAAGAAGCACATGGCCAAACACCCAGGTAAATATTTAGCTCATGGACTGTTAAATCAAATGAGTTTTTAATATTTTTCCACCCCCCCACCCTTGATGCGTGGTGCTGTGTTGCAGCCACGCATACGTGCAGCGTGTGCCAGAAGGTGTTTAAGAAGGTGGACGCTCTGCGGCGGCACAAACGCATCCACGCCTCCCATAAACCCGTGCTGGCGTGTCCCAGAGACAACTGCCAGGCTTACTTCTCCACGACCTTCAACCTGCAGCACCACATTCGCAAAGTGCACCTTCAGCTCCTCAAGTACAAGTGTTACTTCCCGGACTGCCCGCGCACGTTTGCCATGCGGGTCGGTATCCAGCAGATGACTCTGGAAACCTCAAATGTGAAAGTAACTTCTGACTGGCATTTTTAATTGGTATCTTATTCCAGGAGAGTATGAGCAGACACTTGCTCCACCATGACCCAAGCGCCGCTACTCTGAAGGCAAGTCCTGAAGTTTCTAGACTGTTCGCTTTACATTTAAACTCCACAGGCTTTTGAACAAGAGCTAATGCATCTGAAACTAATTTATCCTAACCCATCAGAAACGTCGGCGAGCCAAAAAGTCCTGGCAGAAGCGTCTGAACGGACACCAGCTTCCCCTCGTGGAGGACAACCTGCACCGCCTCTTCGCTCTGCGCATGCGAATCTCGAGACGAGCCAAAGTGGAGGCGGACCTCTCGGGTCTGTTTAACGAACGCAAGATCCCCCACTACGTCGATCCGGAGGTGAACCTGCGCAGCCTGTTTGGGATCAAACGGCCTCGTCCCCTGGAGAGTCCCGAGGCTGTGCTGGTGGAAGGTTAAACTAAAAATGTGGACCAAACATTACGGTTTTTGATTAGCTGAGAAATTGGGTCTCTTTTGTTTTACAGGCAGCTGATGTATGCTGAGATTATTTAATTTACTTGACATTAAATGTGATTTTCATCACCTAATTTGAAGACAAAGTCATAACAGAAATGTTTTGTAACTTGTTTGACCCAATAAAATGAGTTTGGCTTTGCTCAGTGACATTTCCTTGCTGAGGTGTTCTGTTCAGCCCATCAGGAGCAGCTGATCAGTTTTGTTCATTCTCATTTTAATTTTAATTAAAGCTTCTTATTGGGCCTTTCTCAAACAGCTGCTCTCCTGCATGTTTTTTTTTTTTGCCAGTTCGGTTGACATTTGTCGAATATTGTGGAGCCAATTAAATATGAAGTGATGCATGTAAGAGCTAAATCACAAGCCGTGTAACTTGGGGGCGGCTGAAGCTTTGAACATAAAGTGGATGCGTGTTTGCTGTCAGGTCTGTACAACTGAGGCTCGCCGCAGTCGAGTATGGCCTCTTGACACTGGGAGAAACAAAGGAAATGGTTTTATGTAGCAGTGCAAATTTAGTCACTCATTTAATAGGCCGAGAGTAATGTAGCATGTCCACTTAATTACCTGTACTCTAATGGCTCAACTATAATTTCTACCTCTTGAAAGTTCCCCCACCCCCTCCGTTCTGGAGACTGCCAGGCTCTAATTCACCGGTGACTGTTGTGCTTCAGTTACTTGCGTGTACTCTCAGAAATATGTTCGGTCCATATTTCATTAAAGTCTTTGGTTCTTGAGTTGTGCAAAATGTCAAACTACTAAAATAGCCATTTTGAAGTCTGAGATTTAAAATATTTGGTCTACAACTCAAACAATCCAGAAACTAATGTTGGTCAGTAGCTCCAATCATTTGGCCTGTCAGAGCTAAAAGTGCTTTTTTTTTTTTTTTAACATTTAAATTAGACATGGGGAAACTACAGATGGAAGCCCTTAATGGACCAATGATCCTGCATAAAATACATTTAAATCTAAATGGCTTCACACTCTGAACACTTTTGAAGAATTCCTGTAAAACAATCTTTTTCCTGGTCCAGTGGAGCAGGACGGAGCCCGTTTCAAAGGGCCGACAGCCTGTCAGGTTGAGTCTGAGTGGTGTCTTTACCGCCGTCGCCCTGCTGAAGGTCATTTTCTATCTCTGCAGCCTCGAGCCACTTCTGCGTCGCTACCTGCTGCTCTTCAGGCTCCACACACGAGCTCATCCTGCAGCTGACCTGCATCGTCTCTAAAGCTGTGGATTCGTTTGTGGTTCACACATCCGACAGCCGCTGATGTTATCTGAACCATCGTAATGACCTTTTTAGTTGCTGTAAAGCTCGTTTATCAAAGTCGGCCGAATCAGAAACACTGTCCTTGTTTCTATGGTGATGCAAATGAACAAGGATCCGATTTCTTGTGAAGTGGACGACCGGTTCGCAGGTGTGCAAAGAGCTCGAGTGGTGAGGTGACCGTTTTCTGGCGGTGCCACGGCGTCCCAGGTGACCGAGGCTTCCAGTTGTCACCGGGGACACGAGCTGGATGGTTACCAGCAACACTGTGAATCAGGCGTTTAACCGCCCTCGCCATCACACTCCGGCTCCCTGGAAAAGGCCACGCCAATTACGCGGAGAGAACGTGACCTTTGCAACTTTTTGAGGTGGGATTTTGCAACATGCTTCAAAAAGCAGCACAAAGGAAAAATGATATACCATCTGGGACTGATTTCACATATTTAGTACTGATTAATTAGTACATATTTTTTATTTAATCTTTGCTTACCACCATTTCCAAAGACTCAAGTCTTTTCTGCTTCATTGTCATTTTGTGATCAAACCTTGAAAGACCATTTTCAACATCCCACTAGTGCTCTTTTTCTCCCCCCCCCCCATTTTTCAAACTCAAGGGTAAAAATGCTTCAATAAAGACTGAATCACCTTTATCCTGCAGCCAGAAATCTTTACCCCAATGAAAACACCTTGTCGATGAAATTGCCTCAACCTTCAGGAGCTGAAATTGACCGTGTGGCTTCACGGGCAGCGGGATGACTCATGTCATATCGCCACTGAAAATCACATTTCTTTAGACTCAAATAGTGACATGTACACTGTTTCTGCAAATAACTGGTGGCTGTATAGTAGCTTGCAGTCTTCTGACTGCACCAAGAGAAAAATATTCCATTTATGTAGCAGACTCTTGTGAAAACTAAGTTAAAATGGCTTTATTCAGCCTTGACGATAGCAAAAGATGGCAGCAGGCAAAATAATTATAATTAGAATGGTAACCCACATTTTTTTTTCAGTCTCATTCACAGAACCTTAAAGAAAAAAAAAACTTGCACTCACAGAGCGAGGAAAATGAAACAAGGTGCTTGATCAAAGTAGGTTAACCGTACACTCGTCATGCCCTGATTTAGCCTGCGTCTTCCAGAATAGATGACCCAAAACCCTTTCCTCCCTTTTTCCACGGCTCTTTCTGAGGCTTTTCATAGCTGTAGTAAAACTACATGCATGCTAATCCCACAAGGGCAACAAAATGACCACAAGATGTCTTCTACAGCGATGTAAAGAAGGTTGGGTCGTGATGACAACAGAAATCCGTATCCTGCGAGCAGTGATCAGTTTTCTGAAATAAACACGTATGTTTATAAAACAGATGGTTCTGGAAGTTTTGAATTTGTTTTTATTTCTTGCTTTGTTCTTTGAAACGCCCTCCTCCGCCCATTTTGTCACAGACGGACAGAGAAAACGCACTTCTAAAACTGCCTCGTCAGACTTTGAGAGTAGCTCCTCGTACATCAGAGCTGGTCACGGTGTTCCACAGGGCTCTATACTTGGGCCATTACTTGTTTTAACGCTATTGTAAGTTTCTCTCTCCGTGTTCTTTTTATCTGGTGCCTAAATGACAAGTCTAGAAGCAAAAGGTCAATCAAGAATTTAATACAATCATGAATACAAAGAATTATTATGCCATGCAGAATATTTTAATCGGCCGATGGTACACTTGTTCACAACATCACCGAGATGCTGCCATGAACAAATGCACGCTGCAAGTCAGATTGTGTCCATCTTTTAAGGATCCAGAGGAGGCGTGTCCTTAGTTCCTCTGAGTTTTATGGCCCTTTGTCTACGGAGATCCAGATGTCCAATCACAAGTTCTGGTAAATGAACAACTGTTGTTCCGACAGTTTCAAACTGGTGATGGGGGTCGGGAGGATGTTGCAGGTCGTAAACCTGAGCTGAGAAACCCACATCATTCCTTCATGCCAAGTTTCAATTATAACAAGTTAAAATCTACATGGTTAATTCTAAATCCTAATACTATATATGCCTCTATTAGGTGCCATTATTATGCATCATTACCAGGATTTAGAACAGGTTCCTAGAACTGCCTTCTTCCACATTTGTGATATTGTAGAAACATGTACAGTCCTATCTAGTCCAGGGTTAAGGTTAGGGTTAGAGTTAGATTTAGGGTCAAAATTTTGCAGCCCGAGTTGATAAGGGCATTTCTCCTTCTCTTAAAAGACTCTATAGTTCTATATTATCGCAGCAGCTCTATATGACTGCAAGCTTACTGCGGTTTTCAGGTCGCCCCTCTTGCTAAACCAGCTCACAGTTGTCGTTCAGGATGCAGACACTCTCTCTGCCTCTGAGATTAGTCTAAAAAAGCTTCCCCTTGTTTCAGATTCTGTTCAGGTGCAGCCAAGGGGGTGGAGGGGGTCCAATTTGGTGACCTCAGGTCTACAACTGCTTTTTGCGGGTGATGTGGTCCCGTCGGCTTCATCGAGTCGTGATTTTCTGCTTGTTTTCAGCCGACTGTGAAGCAGCGGTGAAGAGAATGGGCGCCTCCAGCTGTGAGACCGTGGTTCGCAGTCAGAAAAGGGTGGAAAGTCTTCTCTGGGTTTGAGATGAGCTGTTGCCGCAAGTAAAGGAATTTAAGTATCTTGGAGCTTTGTTCAGGAATGAGGGAAGTAGGGAGATTGACAGGCGGATTGGACTGCATTGCATTTATTTGCTTTCAGATGACTTTGCTTTGAATCGCCAACTGTGCAAATAAGGTGAACTGAATAAAATGTAATGTGTATGGATGCTGGAGGGCCCCTGCACAGGAAAATAAACTATAGCAGTTACATTCGTAAAAGTAAGAATGAGCCGTGAGGAGAATGTACTTTCATTTCTGCCTCACACAAGTAAATCTAAGAGGAGCCCTCCTCTGAGCCTTCATTTCACTGTTGTGTGTTGTCATACGATTTTCTCTTTGTTATCACAAGTCAAAAAGATGAGGATAAACTGTTCGGTTCAGCAAACAAAATTCCAGCAGTTCATCAAGTGCGCTCCTCCTTTATTTAAACAGTGAAATGAATCGGCCTCCCTTTAGTCCTCATCTGTGTCTTTGGGCAAACTTAAAACCTTTGAGTCTCATAGCAGTCATTTATTTAATTGTCTCTTACCTACTTAGCAGTTAGTTTTGCTTGTTTGCATAAAAAAATTAACCAAGCTACAAATCAGTGAGTAGAACTAAGTAAAAAAAAAAAAAAAAAAAAGAGAGGGAAAAGCAGCATGAAGTCCTCTGATCGTCAAGTACACTGGCCACGGTTACATGATGTTTTTTAAATCGGAATTAATTATTCCGAATTAAATAATTCAGAATTAAACTATTTTCCTTCGAGTTTACATGGAAATAGTAATTCCGAATTAAGGTTTACATGGAAAACACGTTTGATCAGCTTTATCCAATTCCGCTTAAGGTCTGGGGGTTGGGAAGGGTTCTGATTGGACGTCTTTACGTATTTACGTCTACCGGAAGAAAACGAACTAACTCGATTAGCAACAACATGGAGGACTACATTATTAGCATCCTTGTTTGGATTTGTTTTGATTTTATTTTTGAAGCAGCAGGACGACAACATCATGTCGATGATTTTCTTTCGAAAACAAGCCCAGCGTGGAATATAAGCGTCATCGCGACAGACGGGCAAGAGAACGAGCATGTGCAGAAAGACGGGAATTAATTTAAAGTAGAATGAGTGTAAACATGACCGCGGAATTATTCTATTTGGATTTAAAATCAGAATAAACCAGCCACTTACTTCGGAATTAAGTATAATTCGGAATGGACATTTTCATTCGGAATTAGATATTTACATGGTAATTTTTAATCATTTAAAATCAGATTTAATTTTAATTCTGAATTAAAGAGGAATTAAACTTCCCATGTAAACACACTAATTGTGGGGAAAAATTTCCCCGCACAAATTGATTCTCAAATGGACTTTCCAAGCGGGAGGTTTCGGTTCCCAGGAAACTGCTGCAGACACAGCAGCGCTGAAAGTCATCCTGAAAGGTGTGGATTGATAGCAGTTGTCATCAGACTCTGTGATGTCATGTTGGAAGCTTTTTTTTTTTTTCTCTCAGCTGGACCACTGCATGATGGACTGTTTTGTCCTGGACAGTCGGTCTGATGGCATGACGTGACAGATCTTGCAGTTCCTCTCATCCTGTCTTTATGAATGCCCTTTCGTGACTCACCATCCGGCGTTGGCTGTTTATCATTTTTTTCCTCCATCATTAAATCATGTCACTTCATACATCAAAGCTGTCATTCTCTTCCCCGCTCGTTCTTTTGTTCTGTCTTCGTCTGAGGTGATTATCACGGCAAAATATTCTCTTGCAATTTTTCAAATGGCTTCTTCTGTCCGTTCCTGCAATTTGTAGCCTTTGCTGTTTGACTTCCAGTCGTCGTGAAAATGATGTGTGAACAACCCTCCGTGAAAAGGGACTAATAAGATGTCACAACTGTTGTTTTTTTTTCCCCTCTTTTTATGAATTGTTCTGCATCCTTTTGCTCAATAATGTGCTGCTGGGTGTCTGTGCACGTGCTAATAATGAATTTAAAGTCTGCCGTAAGAAAACTCTTCCATGCAGCTGCATGTGCAAAGCGAGCATCTCAAACCAAAACACTGACATGAATTATCTCGGCAGTCTATCAGAGCCTCTTTGATCCGATTAGCTGTGATTTTCTTAGCCAATGATCTGCGCTGGCTGATATGAGACCTGATTACCAGAGACATACATTTAGGTCTGATTACACTTCCTTTTGTTGACGTGCACATCACAGCCTCCAGAGTCATTTCCTCATAGTCGCTGCGTTTGCGGCTTCATCAATCAAAGTCTAGATTTTGATAAGTGCCTTGTGCTCCAGTCAAGCTCCATCAGTAATTAAAAGTGCTGCGAGTGATCAAATCCGGGGAATGTGACAGTTATCTGGCTACTGTGACTGTTTATCCAGGCTGCTGGATTATAAAACCTGATTGAATTAACCTTGACGTGCTTCAGCTTTCCTCTTCCTTCATTTGAAGTTTGTGTATTTCGGACTCATACGACCACAGAAAAAGAGTTTCTAATTGATTTTAACCTGGTGTTTGATCACTGTAGAGGAAAATTCACTTAGCGCAGCAGGTGTGCCGCTGTTCGTTTAACAGCCGTGTAATTCTGAGTGATTAGTTTTCCTGAGCTCAGCGGTATATCAGAGGAGGGAAAAAGGTTACATGAACCAGCAGTCTGGGAGAAAGCTGCATTATATGTGGCTTTGCAACTTTATTGATCTCTTTGGGGGGAAATTGTATCATTCTGGCAGACAATGAAATGCAGCAGGGACCAGATGAAATGGAAGTTAAGCACAGAGGATGAATACAAAAACAGCTGTGAACGCAGGACCGGAGCTGATGGCAGGTATGGGGCTCAGATGGGAATGGGAGAGGGAAATGGCCATATATTTCAAAACAAATGGTTATCTAATCACATAAAATAATAAACAAAACAAACAAAAAAAAAAAACAACTACATAATCCAACTGGGAAGTCCAGCCAGGAAGGGGTAAAAAAAAAATGTTACCAAGCCTGGATAAATGGAGCGGCTTGCGTCAGAGAGGGCATCCAGAGTTAAAAACAACATAAAATAATCTCTTCTACGTCAGTATGTGCTACACACAGTGATCCGCTGCAGCAGCCTCTGAGGGGAAAAGCTAGAGTGAAGTTGCTTTTACTTTTTAAACCGTGAAAGACACAGTTTAGCATCATGTCCACTTCTGTGAAAACATCACAAAGTCACAGATAAGAAATTAATATCATAACACCTGCGCTGAAAACTGGACAGATAAAAACTCTGGATCGTTAGATAACAGATGGATCTGTGGCTTCTGCAGGGATGCTGTTGTTGCCTCTGGACAGCAGCTGGTTCATGACTACTGCAGTCTCGCATCCCTAAAATTTGACCTCCAAATTTAATGCAAAATAAACAGTTGTGAAAAGAGCGAATGCTCATTTTTCATATTCAGTATTTGCTTGAAAAACCTCCAGGGGACAAAGGCAGCTTCTTTGCTCTTCTCGTTCATCTGCTGGTAGTCTCTGCTGCTCCTGCGTTGCTGTGTGTGCAGGGATGGTTGATCAAACTGTCACAAGGTCTGGTTCTGGTGGCCCAGATGCTCCGGGGTATGGGGTTCCATGAATACCAAAAATATGTTCAAGTGCTCACTGTTTATGTCCATTGGTTGTTTGTTAAGATGTTTCCTCATGTTTATTTAACTTTCAACAATACTCTGGTTGTGTCAAGGCTCTTTTAACAACTACTTTGTCTATGTAGATGCTCACTTGGCTTAACGTTTGGTTGTATCTGTTTAACTTTGGTTTACACTTCTGTTGTCTCCTTACACTCACTGTCTGATTGTGTCACCTGTTTTTCTTGTTATGATGCGTCATTGGTATGCTATGCATCATTGCTATGCATCATTGCTATGTGTCGTTGCTATGACGCATAGCAACGACGCAAAGCAACGACGCAAAGCAACGACGCAAAGCAACGACGAAAAGCAACGACGAAAAGCAACGACGCAAAGCAACGACGCAAAGCAACGAGGCTAAGCAACGACGCTAAGCAACGACGCTAAGCAATGACGCAAAGCAACGACACATCATAATGGCGCAGAGCAACGACGCATAGCAATGACACGTACCAACAATGCATCATAACGAGAAAAACAGGTGACACAATCAGACAGTGAGTGTAAGGAGACAACAGAAGTGTAAACCAAAGTTGGATAGATACAGCCAAACGTTAAGCCAAGTGAGCAATCTACATAGACAAAGTAGTTGTTAAAAGAGCTTTGACACAGAGTATTGTTGAAAGTTAAATAAACATGGGGAAACGTCTTAACAAACAACCAATGGACATAAACAGTGAGCACTTGAACATATTTTTGGCATTCATGGAACCCCATACCCCGGAGCACTCCTGAAAAGAGACTTTGGGAGAGATGACGCATGATCCTGGAGGCATTCCTGATACGCCGTGCCCTGAATCTGTTCAGGAGGGGAGGGGTAGGAACACCCATCATCCTCTCTGTGCTGCTCATCTTCCTTTGCAGAGGCTTGCAGTCAAGTTCTTATAAATTTTATGGGGTCCGAGGGGCACCATGAAGCTCGCTGTCCCAGGTTCCAGTCCAGGCCTGTTGACCCTTTGTCTTCTGTTTCTGCCCCTCATTTTTCTGTCTCTGCACTTTCTATAGAGGCCACTAATGCTACAAAAATAATATAATAACAAACAAACTTGGAGTCAGGGAGGTTTTCTGCTCTCTCCAGATGTTTTCATTGACTTTTAAGTCAAGACTCCGACTGCTGGCCAGTTCAAAACAGCTTTTATTTTCCTCTGAATTCCTGCTTCAAGTTCTGTCTTATGATTTCAAACCTTTGGAGCGTCTTCAACAAAGCGGTCCCGCTGGAAACTCTCCACCATATTTTACCAAATGTTCTTCTTTATGTTGCCTGTAAACAAACAAAACGCTGCTTAAAACATTTCGGAAATTGAGGATTTCAAGCATAGACTTTTTTATTTTTGTTTATGGATGGAATTTTTCATCATTTATTCCTGCAAACAGGTTTCTTCGAGTGCATCCTGCCGGTTAACCGCCTCGATGTCTTAATGTGTCGGATTAAAAAATGTGCATAAATGCACTCCAGTAACATTTAGAGCTCTTCAAGTGTCATGTAATAAAACAGCGAGTGACGTAACAAGAGAGTGACTAAGCCACTAGCTGACTAGCTAGCTAAGAAACATAGTCCGGCCTTCTAGTTATACGCCCGATAGACAAACCAAGAAAGGACCAGGATCAAGAGGAAAATCAGCCAATGGAGAGTTGGTTTGTTATTAGAGTAGAACAAAATAAGCTGGTCTTTTATGACCCGAACATTCAGCAGGACACAGAACAGAGCTTGATACCAAGGATGAGCTGGCGGGCTATCAGTCATGTCACACGCCACATTGCAAAGCAACACTACTTTCTATGGCGTCAGAGATGTTGAAACACGGCTAAACCAAGACAGAAGTTGTAGACGAACTGCTGAATTAGAAAGGCCTGAGGTGCACGTTTCCTGTCTCTGTCAATCTGTGTTTTCCACCGACCCGCTGGCGTCTACAGAAGTGTCCTGGCAGGATTAACAAAGTCAAGATGTCGTCGTTGCACAAACTGAGCCGCGTCAGTCTCAATCCCCACGGTTGCATCTGCAGTCGTAGACCGCTAGTAGAGTCCTGATTTACCAGACTGGGGTAAAAACAAAACGAGACGGACTGGAAATGTAGAAGAATGAGAAAATGAACACAGAAATAATTAAATATAATATTTCCTGCATGTATAATGTAATTAAAATAGTGATATTTGATCTTGTCAGTCATCTCCTGGGGAGAAATCATGAAAATCAGTTTATTTTCAAACTCATCACATAAAACCAGCCAACCAGTGATTGCTTTGGTTCGCTCTGTACCAGTGGAAATGACTGTAATTTCACAAGAGACACTTTTCATGAAATGAATGAGTATGCTTGGCCAGGCTAATAACCTAAAGCAGTTCATAGTATTTTGATTATTTAAAGATGGTCAATTTGCATTTATTTATGGAAAAAACAACTAGTTTGAGAAGTGCCATTAAAACAAAGATCCTGACCTACATGATGAACCTCATTCATTCATTATCAAGGTGGGGTGTATGGGGATTAACCGGCCTGAAAACATTTAAGCAGTAAATGGTACACAGATAGTTAAAATCTATATTTGAGGACAACCGCAGACTGAGATTTAAGCTCTGAAAAACCTGAGCCGCGCTTCTTTCCCTGCCTTTTTTTAAGACGCTCATAGTTTCATCGAATCTTCCTGTTGACTAAAGTAAAGGTCATCTGTGTAGAGAGAAGGATGACATGAGCTGTTCACGATTACAGCCCGGTGTGTGTGTGTGCATGTACGTGCATGTGTGTGCATGCGTGGGTGTGTGTGTGTGGTGCAGCATTCCACCGCAAGCAATGCCTCCGGCTGCAAACTCTTGGAGAGAAAGAGACGACCAACAAGAAAGTGAAGTCGGGCTCAGCGGGGCGACTGTAACTCATGTTTCTTTAATGAAGCATATCATGGAAAGTGTGTGTGTGTGTGTGTGTGTGTGTGTGTGTGTGTGTGCGGTGGGAGTGCAGGGTCACAGTTTACTTTAATTAGATCAACTGAACAAATGTGGGACCACTGATTCAGAGGGGTGTCTGTGGTGGTCTGTCTCTGCTCATCTGTGACTGGGGGCAGAGCAGAAGACTGGTGAGTCAGTGACCAGTTTAAAGCATCAGTCATCATTACTGGTGAACGCTCAATCACATTCAGAGCAACGTCCGCTGGTAACACTTTCTGCTAAAAGGCAGTGAAACTATCAGCCTGTTTCCCTCCTCCCCCGTCAGTCTCTTCAGATCATCGGACAGTATCTATAATAACCTCTGACTTCCGTCTGGTCATAGAGGGACTGACTTCCTCAGCCACCCGCCTGTCTTTCCAGCCGGCCTGCGGCCCTGCACATTTATCTTTGTGGCCTTTAGTCCGTCAAGAAACAATCACGGCCATCCTCCTCAGAAGAAACTCGGAGTCCCGTTGCATTATTCTGCAACAGATTTTTTTTTTGCTTAAAAAACAGACCCGGCCTGTGACCTAAGTGCGTACATTTACATTTATGTACACTATACACAATCTCGTCTACATGGGTTTAACTATGTATGTATACCTGCTAATGCACTGTAAAACTCAGTACAACACACTAAAAGCCCTTTAGCACTTGCACTTTACCTTCTTATGAACATCTGGTTCCTCTTCTAGTCTGCAGTCGACAGGGCTGTCTTGTTTTTTTGTTCTTTCCGACTTTCTTCTGTTGTTAGAAATGTGCGATCTTTGACTCTGTCTATGTTTTGTATTATTGATACTGTGTGTCGTGTAATGTTGTATGTAGCTTTTTATTGAGTCCTACAGGGGGACTGCCAATTATAGCCCTTCTGGCTATAATTGGGTATATTTACATTTTAAATGTTCATTAATATACAATGTCCCTCTACACTAAATAAAGTGATTGATTGATTGATTTAAAGGAAAGCATTGAATTTCTTTTAAAGTTATAAAAACTCCAGTTATCAAAGAGAGCGAGAGAGAGAGAGAACAAGCATGTGTTGACTGACTGGGTATGCTGTGAGCAAGTGATGATGTCATTCAGCCGCCGAATGTCCGCTTCGCGTTCGAGTTGTCTTTTCTCATTCAGCGCCACCCTTATGTATTACACAAACTTCAAACAGAAGTGCTGCAATCAATCTTAAGCTCCTCCAATATTTTTTTCTGTCATTTTAGTTTGTTTTTCTTCTTTTTATTGGGCCAACGTCTTCTTCGTTTCCTTTTTTGGTGGTTGACAAACAGCGAAAGCGGTGCGCTACCGCCACCATGTGGTTTGGAACGGTAGTTTACATGCATCACTTAAGACACGATGGTTGAAAGCACTGTGGAGGAGGTCGGCCCAGCCTCCTAGTTTTACCCCCGGACCCCTCCCCTAGTGGAACTGCACCTATAAGGTGGTGGAGCAGAAGTAAACCCACGTGGGACAATAAAGGAGTCCAGGAGATGGACTCCAGAACTTGTGCAGTGACAGTGACACTGTTTATCTGATGGATCTCAACCTTCTGCACAAGCTTACCTGCAGCTACAGCAACCTCGTCTACTGACGTTAGCCAACATGGAGCCTGATCCTCGTGTGTTTCCTACAGGTATCCAAGGTCTTTACCTTGGTAAAACCCTGTCTCCCAGATCTGGGTTCGGATTCGGAGCGTTGTCCGGCCCTTCACTTGACTCCAGTTGCCTGTGTTTACCCCGTGTGTTCATCACAGTAGTAGCTGTCTTGTGACGTTTCCAGGAAACCAGATTAACACAGACTGTCTGCATTCCTTAAGGAACCACTTTATGTCATTTAGGAAACGTATGCAATTAACTTTTGAATCACATGTCAGCTTCGGTTTTGTCAGCGATATTAGTCAAAATAAGGGATGTTTGAGGCTTTGAAACATCATTCCAGGGGAAATTATTTTCTTTCACCTTTTGATTTCCTGGATCCCCAGGGAACAAACAAAAAGGTCTGAGACTTCAGCATCCAAGTATCTATGACAGTAAAAAGCATATGACCAGGAGTGTGGCTGTTTTAAAAATGTACAATCTTATGAAAGAAATAAGGCAATTCTTCTCGACTCTACTCCAACTCCCTCCCGAAAGGATGAACTTCTCACCCGATCTCTGACGGAGAGACCAGCCGCCCTGCAGAGAAAATTCATTTGAGCCACTGGTATCCAGTGTTGATGTTTCAGTCACGACCCACAGTTACGACCAAAGGTCAGGGGAGGAGCGTCGACCAACCAGAGAGCCTCCACTTCCTTTCAAACCCTTGAATCAAGGGCAACTGGACATTTCAGCCTCCATCCAGAAGGTTTTCATCTGTTCAAACTGACTGGTGGAAGCTGATGAAGTAAAATCAGCGACCCTCCCATCGCTCCTGAAGGTCCTTAGAGTCCTTTGTCCAGTAGAAGTCGTGTACCTGGTTTTGGTTACATGAATCAACGTATAAATGGTTGTGAAACTGCCTGTCGTCGGTGTCTGACTGGTGAATAATGATGATCTTTCACGTTTGACACAGATGGCTTCCTTTACTCCTTCAAACCATCTGTCTTCTCTCTCCAAAATGTCCTCAAGAGTGTCCTTAATCCTTGAGACGCAGGTGGACTGCCCTCTCATTCTTCCAAACGACATGTGTAACCTTACCTGCACCGAACAGGCGCTTCTATCCAAAGTGGCGTACCGCTTACGAACATATTGCGTCGGTTCGGTGACTAGTAAAGGACAACTTGACAGGAAGACGGGGAAGTTGGACATGTACCTTAATGGAAGGATGACGATTCTTACTCCATACAGCCGTTTGGAGCATCATGCAGCAACGTTACACGGTAACGATTTGCACGTTTGCGCTAGCGTGAAGCCACGGACGGATCGTGGTAGCACTTTCATCCCGGTGTGGGCGAAGTAGAAAGGGTAATAGTATGTTGTTCACGGAGCACAGGAAAACATTCTTCATGCCTCTGTCGGCCATTATCATCGCTCTTACGAGTGTGTTTGTTTTCTAACCGCTGATTACTTGCTATTCCTGGAGCAACCGTTCATTTGATTGGCTCTGTTTTCGCAGTTGGGTTCCCCTGACAGGTGCTTTTGTCATCATTTGCCTTTCTTTACTTGCTGCTGCTCTCCAGACTCAGGAAGTGTGAAAAGCCTGATTGAAGAAACACCACAGTGGAGAGAGCTTCTGTACTGGTGGCTGGTTTATTTAGCTAAGGATCTAAGGGGAAAGATCTATTTTCTTTTTCTTTTTAAAAAAAATTTCATCGTAGCTTTTATTTGGAAGAAATGTAGACAGGAACGGTGACCTTCAGCAGATCAGGTTTAATCTGAACAGTCATTTGTCAGAAGATCAGAAAACCAGACCACTTCTGATATTACTTTTGTACATCAGGTTATTAGGACATTAGGGTTGGACTTTTATGTTTCTTTGTTGCGTGTAAAACTTCAGGAAACATGCAGAGTTCACACTAAAAACTGCTCCTGAACTCTCTGAAATGCCACAGTACGTACAGTCAAGGATTATATTCTGTTACTTAATGACATGTGACTCTCAACAGTAATAACTTATGCTGAACTTACAGTTAACAGTTTACAGCCACTTTAAAGGTAGAACGTGAATCTTACTTGAGTCAGGAGACGCTCGTGATCTCAGCTGTTAGATGTAAAAAGTCCTTTTTGATATTATTGCAGGTCTCTCATGTAGATTGAGTTGTTCCATGAGATCAACAGCCAATGGGAATGGGAATCACCTGTCGTGATAAATCCATATTTCAGTAGGACTCCTGGTGTTGTCTGTTAAAAGCTTTCTTTCTTTCTTTCTTTTCTCTTCACTGTGCATTTTCCCCTTCACAAGGGAAACTTTCCAAAGACGTCAGCTTCTTAGTCATTTTGCTAGCTGGGTTAAATTTTGGCGCTCAAGTGACCAAGATGTAACCAAGAGAATCCAGTCATTTTTCAAAATAAAAGCTCGTTCAGACTCATATAATAAATAAAACTTAAAAGTAAATTTCTTCTTGTGCAGCCCGGGGGTTGGGGACCACTGGTCTAGTGAATGGTCAACCTTAAGTGTTGCTTGTTCACAACAAATGTGATTGTCCGGCTTGATAGCCTTTTATTTTCTTGTTTTACTTTATTTAACACTATTATTTCTTCATCGTTTTCAAGCTGGGTGGTGAGACAGATTGATGCAATGTCAATAAAGAATTGCTCTTTCTCAATATTTCAGCTCCAACTCACGTAAGACATGCTTTATTGTTTCCGTTGCTTTATTTGAGACACTTAAACGAAAAAAACAAAAGGAAGATCACCACAGCGAGCTACACCGCTGGAGAAAAGAAACCCTGCAACCATTTAGCAACTGGTGTAATTACAGCGTAACACAAACAAGCAGAAATATTGTTGTTGTGCTTATTGCCAGTTAGGTGCACGTCAAAGAAGGAACCATTGACACTGTGATTTTAAAGCGTTGTTTTGTGACTCTCTGCAAGATGCCATATTAGCAGAAACTGATGCTGCCCAGTTTCTACTGAAGTGAAGCAGAATGAGCAGACCTGGAAGCCTGGGACACGCCCACCTTAGCACCTGGTGTTAACTAATGTTATCTTACATTCATTCTGATCAAACCTCTTGAATACAAGACATGAACCAGAAACTTGTTTCAGTTTAGGCTGGTCGCTAAACCAGCGTACTGCATGTAACTGAGCAACAGCTAGCCTAATTCAGCAATGTGCTTCCTGTTGTCACATTGGTTAATGGTCAATTTAAGGGCGCTGAAATAACCTCTGTCTCTCAACCAGGCTGCTGCAAGAGGTAATAGCTGATGAGCTAGAGGCTGTCCAGCTGGCGTCCAGCTCCTTCTTACCCTCAGTAGCAGCCTTCAACCAGGAGAGACGACTGCTGCTTCAGGCGGCTGTGCTAAGCTTCGCCTCCAGAAGCGCTTTCGGGCCAATCCAGAACCGGTGCCACCGTGGAGTATTTCAAACAGAAGATAAGAAGAGATTACGTTCGGTGAAATAACTATTTTTTTTTCTTTTTACAAAAAATAATCTAATTTTCCACTTGCAAAAAGAAATTACAAACCAGCAAATTGAATAAATTATCTGCTCACAGAAGCTTCAAATTAACTCCTATTTAAAAATATTTTTATTTATGGTTGAAATGTCTGTGATGTTGTATTACGTGGATGGAGAACTTGTCCAGGGCATATTCCACCTTTCAAGACAGCTGGGATAAACTCCAGTAGCCTCCCATGACCCTGTATGGGGAGAAGTGGCTTCAGGTGATGGTTATGTTGATATTCTTTCCTCGAAAAGCTCGCTTTCCCCCTGTTGCCTTCAACAGCATTTATGGATGAGAGATAAACAAGAATAAAAGAAAAAAACAGAGGCAAGCGTTGACTACAGCAGCTGATATTCTGTTTCCTCTGTGTACCGTCTCTCTCTCTCTCTCTCTCTCTCTCTCTCTCTCTCTCTCTCTCTCTCTCTGTCTGTTGGTATCGATGCGACTGCTCGCCGTTTACCTGAAGCACAACACGAGGCGCTGAGGCTGTTAGACCTGACACTCGCTGGGAGGCACAGCGAAAGGTCACGGGACATAATAATACCAGCGGGCCACTCTGGATAATGATCGTGGACATTTATTATACAAGACCACAAGCGAGCCCCCGCTGGCTCTGTGCAGGGTCAGCCAGACATGATGCCGGGCCAAATTTTATAATTAACCACATTTACGCCGCATCTTAATTCTTCCCCCCCCTCAGTGGATTTGCTGACTGTTGAAAGAAGAAGTCGTGGCTCAGCAGAGCCTGAGCTTCCTGATGAAATGGGCCATTGTTAATAGGGTTGTTCAATTCAAGAGTCCTCACACTTTTTGCTGTTATTCAGTCAGGTGGGTTGAGGAGAAATCTGAGGGGGGGCTTACCTCAGCTGCAACTGAGAGCCAGATTGACACAAAAAAAAGAGATCTTGAAGGCAGCGACAGAAACCAGGCACAAGAGGTGCAGAAAGGCGAGGGGTAATAGCTGAGCCTGATGATCAAGTGAACGGGGAACGATCACGAGGCAGAAGAAGATTAAACAAGACTATGGGAAGAGGGAGGGAAAGATGGGGCGGCTCAACACGCTCCCACGCTGGCAAAGTTTCATCAGCTGGCGAGGACTCGCCGTGCTCTGAGCCAAGGCTGATGGGAAGCACCGTCGAGTGCTAATAGAGGTGTGTAGCAGCTACTCCTGGGGAGGTAAAATCAGCCAAAGAGCCCCTCTGTCAAAACGCCATCTGTTTCGAGGAAATAGCTAGAAATGTCCAGCCAGAAAAGATCAGCTCAAAAAATGAGGGCCAAAGAAAATAAAGAGTTCCACAAAATATTCTTAGAGCCATTTCACGGTTTAGGAGCTAAAAACAATTGTTAATGACTGTTAATGACTTTCACAACTAGGGGTGTGGAAAATAAATCGATTTGGCGATATATCGCGATTTTCGGCCACCCGATATAATATCGATTTTTTAGGAAAATTCATTAATTCACTTAAATGTGCAAAAACACTAATAATAAACAATAAATAGGTTGTTTTGAAGCAAATAGTTTTGACTCAATTTGTCCTCTGAATGATCAATATCATCTGATGAACATATACAGCAACTTGATTTTTCATCTCTACTTTTAATTTTGATATTAACTGGGTAGAATATCGCAATATATCGCGATATTGTGATTATATCGTATCTTGACCCTAGTATCCCGATACATATCGTATTGCGAGGTCCTTGCCAATACTCACTGCTATTCACAACTGACTTTTGGAAAAAAAAGCAAAAAAATGAATAAAATAAAAGAATTAAAAAAAAATCTTACTGTAAGTTCATATTGAGCATCATGATGCTGAAAATTAGACCAAAAGAAAATAAAAATAAACTTGACTGCGTTGCCTCCCTGAGCTGTCAGGTGCGTGCATGCATTTACAGTCATGGAAAAAATGATTAGACCACCCTTGTTTTCTTCAGTTTCTTGTTCATTTTAATGCCTGGTACAACTAAAGGTACATTTGTTTGGACAAACATAACGATAACCACAAAGATTGCTAATAAGAGTTTTATTTAAGAGCTGATATCTTACCATTTTCCATGGTTTTCTTGATTATAACCTAAATCACTTAAGTTTTTACATCAATAGCTATGGCGTTGTACTGCCAAAAACACTGCTTTTATGCATTCAGTGTTTTCTTTTCTGTCTGTTTTAGTCACATGATGACGTTTAGTGGTACCAGGTATTAAAATGAACAAGAAAGTGAAGAAAAAATGGTGGTCTAATAATTTTTTCCATGACTGTATTTCCGTTCCAGAGTAAACAAGCTCCTTTGAAACCAGCAGCAACCGTTTGTCTTCAGGATTCTTGCCTCGTCCCATGTTCTCGTAAAAAGGAAGGATTCCCGTCGCTACGCTGTGACTTTACATGACTTGACAGTGGATAATGCCGTCTAACGGCTCGCACGAAATCGCATCCGACAGCACTTTTGCTGCAGCGTGTTCGTCGTCACTGAGGAGTACAGCAGTTTTAATCGTTTAAACATAAACGAGACAAACACATGGGTTCTGCTGGTGCAGTTTCCAGATTGTACCGTATATTCTCATTCACACAACAATCAGTCCACACGGTGACTTCTGCTCAGGCAGTAGTGACCTTCGCTGTGACCTGAGGTCAACAGATTCAGAGGAGAAACACTGTGTTGAAACATTACTGACAGTTATCCCTCATCCCTCACTCACAGGTCTGTTATATAATGAAAATGTCTTTTACGGGGTTATTCACAATGGATGGGTGCCTGTTGTTGGCTGGTGCCTCATCTGCTAGAACAAATGACAAGCTATTAGTAAATGATTGCAAATTATAACTGTAACTGCCAGCTTGGGAATAGATGTTTTGTTAATGGCACACTGCACATTTGGAGCTTTCTAGAACATGGAGGACGTCATGTCAAAGCATCAAATCGTGCATGTTTCCAGTAATGAATACAATAAATCATATATAATAATATATGTGCACCCTAATCCCATATATTTTACTATTTGTGACAAATGCAAGTCTCTTTCCAGAAAAACCTGGGACGCTAAAACGTAAATAAAAAGAGAGCGCAATGATTTTCAGATCTCATAAACCCATGTTTCATTCCCAGAACATAAAGAACCTATCAGATGCTGGAACCCATTTCGTGGAAAATATTGCCTCATTTTGACTTTGATGGCGGCAGCACATCTCAGAAAAGCTGGATCAGAGTGACGTCATCGCTGTGCAGCGTCTCCTCTCTTCTTTTCACAGCCACCTGAGAACGTCTGGGACGTGAGGAGAAGAGCTGTTGGACTTATTCCTCGCTTATCTCTGCAGATATTAATGACGATTTGAACGTTGCACACTCACCTCTGTGATGTCACGCACGTCTGTGGTCGGTCATGGCGTGTTACCAGGTCGTGGCGTGTTACCAGGCCAGGAGACTGTGTCTTTTGAAAGGGGTTTATTTTGCCTTGAACAACAGATGCAAAGCGAAACTTGTCACTGCATTCGAGGAAGTTCCATTTTCACTCTCTTGTGAAGTGAACCGGCTCAAACTGCTTTAACTTGCTGTCATTGATGATTTAAAAAAAATTTTTTTTAAAAATGCTTTACTATAAGAAAAAAAAACAACCAAAACGGGTTCTTTGAACTGTTGCCAAATGTGAGGAAAGGTAATTACTCCTCCTGTGATTTATGTAGCAGTGTGTGATAAGGTAAACAGGCCTTGATTACACTCCCTCCAGCGGCACCATTATCTGCTATTTATACTGCAGCTGTCTTGAGCATCGGTCTGACGCTCCACCTTGCACAGCGGTGGTGCGTGTTTGCGGCTGGAGGACCGTGCATTATGTAAGGACGCCACCGAAACCTGCTGCAGCTCATTATTGAAGCTCAGAGGCCCCAGAGGCCTTACCTTCAGTTCTGCAGACCTGCACGATCAACAGACGGTATCTTTCCTGAGCCAGCGTTAATGTACCATCATTTTTACCTTCGGAGCCCATGGACACGACCAAACTGAATTCCTGGAGATGCTTTGCCAGGTCTTCTTCCATATTTTTGCTCTATCTATTCTTTGCTTTCTAAAAGCAGGGAGCAGCCAAAGAAGGAGCCTGTTATCCAGGTGTGAGCCACAGATGTGTATCACAGGCAGCCTTATCTGTGCGATTATACAAGACTACATCTCACAGGAGTTTAGTTTGTTTTTTTTTTTCCGTTCTTAAAATGTTACCGGTGCTCTGCAACTTGTCGTAAATCCTCTGTATGTTTTTGACTTTTGTTGATGTTGTGAAGCGGGTTTTTCTACTGCATCCTGTAAAACCTCTTAAATTAAAGCTTAACGTCTACTCAGCTCATCATCCAAATACCTCTGGACCCAACTGTACATGAAATGGGCAGACAGGGGTTTTTGTAAAGACGTTTTATTGAGGTACGCTGCCGCAGTAACTCAAGACAAAGAAAACATCGAAACACATACTTTCAGATTTCAGAAAAAAAGCACAACAATGTTTGTTTTTTTGTTTTTGTGCAAAAAAGTCCGGTTTTGCTGCGACGCCACATTTCTCCAGGAGCGCATGTTTTAAAAAACAGACAAACCATCATCTCATCAACTCAAAAGCTTCATGAAGCTGCATTTAATGTTTTAATATGACAGATATTATCATGACGATACTTCAACATAAATAACTTCTTATTCAAACGAGACGTAATAAAGTGCTACTCTTGCTTGCACAAGGACAGGTGCTTCTTTGTAACGGTTTCTAAAGGCTTTCATGTCTGAAGTGTAGACTAAAAAGGATTATATCAGCTAAATCTGCTCTTTGAAAGACGGCAGCTCAACTACTGAATTCATGTTTTCTCATTTTAATGTTTCATCTTCAGCATCAAGCCTGCAACATGTGTGCCTCGCCTCTCTGACCTAAGGTGATTTAACGAAAACGCATCAGACTGATACATAACGACCAAACCAATGGGTACACATCTAAACTATCCGTAGAAAGAAAAAAAAAAATGTGCCCACCATATGTCAGAACTGACGAGTCACATCAATGACAAGAGGACAAGAGAGGCCAAACGGGGACTTGAAAGCTGACAGGCTGACTTTTGATCAGTCATGACTTGTGCACCCGTGGGTACGAGACTCGTAACGGTTCAACGACTGCGTCCTCCTCCTCGATCCTCCAAACCGTGAGCGAAGCTCAAACTTGTCGTCGCGGCCCAGAAACATCCCCATTGTGCTGCTGCCTTTCCGGCAGACTGGCTGCAGTTTGTTTCCTGCTGTTTGAGCTCCAGTTAACAAGCCGAAATGCCAAGTCGCCCTCGCAACGGCCGCTGCTTCTCCTAAGCAGGCCTCTGCAGACGCCGGCCTTTGCGAGCTCCTCCGTGTGAAAACAGGAGGACGGATTTGGAAACTCTTTCCACTGTTATTTCCTCCTCGATGCACGTCTCCAAAACAACAAGCTTCTCCCTGAGAGGCTCGTACGTTTCACCTTTGCTTCCCGCTTTGATTTATTCCACATCAACTGCACCTGAAATAGGAACAAAAACACGACACAGACCCGAGACAATCACCGCCGTGGCCGAGTGGTCAACAAGCACATTATACAGAGAAGGATCCAGCGTCATTATCCGAGAGGAATTGTTTTTAAAGCAATTGTTCAGAGTTTGTGTTTCCTGCTTTCTTGCTTTTTGAAAGATAATTTGATTCTTTGTGTGAAGCCTGTCGTCCACCAGCTAACTTAAGCTTTCATGCCAAAAATTAAGATACTGAAGCTCTTTTCTAGCATATTTTAATCGTCCTTTTACACTGTAAAACTCAGGAAAATACAGGTTTGATTGATCCGCCACAACATCTTCAGAGGCTTCTATTTTTTGCTCTCCTTTCATTTGATCGTGGCGTCTCTGAGTGGCAGTGCAGCTTTCCATGGATGGCAGTGGTTGTTCCTGGCACGGATCTCTTATTGCGTAGCAGTGCATGAAGCTGGTATCAGCCGCCAGGGCAAAAAGCCCTGAAACGAGCTGATGAGACACAGACGGAGAAGAGAAAGAAGAAACGGATGATCTCCCCGTGACAGGAGTCAGCCTCCTCCGATGCTCGTAGACGCGTTTCTGATGAAGAAGAACTGAATCGGATTCAAAAGTGTGAAAGCGTTTTTTTGACTCCAGGAGCCTTAGCTTTCTGAGTCGGACAGGGTAAATCTAAAGAACCATCTGCTTGTTTAGAAGCAGTTCCTTTTTTTCCTACAAGTTAGAACAACCGCGAAAGTTCAGTTAAACACTTATTTTCAAGCAGTTCGACGGGATGCTGTTATCAGCGGCCGAGGCCCCCAGATTTTTGCAGAAGTCTGTTTCTTCCGTTAAGTTGGAGAGGCCGCCATTTCTCCGGTGGGGAGGTGGGGTGTGGAGATCGGCGAGTCCCTGGGGGTTGTAGAAGCGGAGGGATGGAGGTTCAGATCTCCTCTATGGAGTCAGCGGGGACCAGGCCTCTCTTCTTCCCACTGCTCAGCTTCAGAAACACTTCACCGTCCTCTCGCTTCCCGACACAGATCTGAAAAAGGTGGAGACAGAAAAGGAAAAGGGAGATTTTAACGTTGGGACAGCTGCACCTGTCCTGGGCTCAGCCACATATCTTGAAAATTATCCAGTCAAGTAACTGGAATAAGCAGGCCCCAGTGCCAATGGTATGTTCTCTCATAATGGGACACGTGACCTTCTATCTTTTGTTGGCACTAGTCTGCCTGTCGCGCCGCCTGGATCACATGCTTCGCTGCTCTGATAGGTTGTACGCCTATCCACTGGTATACAACCACTCAGGGAGGCAGCTTCCTCTGCGCCCGTTAGCACAGAAATCAAAGTCGAATCCACAGGAACCAGAGCAAGGATAGAAGCAGAGACCAGGATGACGCAAAGCCACAGTTTTCTGTGACTGTTGAGGAAAAAGAGTTGAGAAAAAGGACCTCAATTTCTCAACTCATTGACAGGATAAGCTGTAAAGGCACGTGACACATACTAACACGTCCACGCAACTCCTTTTTTGTCTGCGATTTTATCGAGCAGATCAGTAACTTGAGCAAAAGCTTAAAATGATGTAATGACATGCAACATTGCCTCGCAACGCTAGGAAGACTCCACAGGACGATGCACGACCTCACTCATCTACGTCATATCAAAAACGCTGGCGCGTGTCACTGCTGCGGTTTAATGCCCAACCCTGCAGCCAGGATTATCATGTTTTCCTCACCCGTTAAGAGCGTTACAGGTGTCGTCAGCACCTGTAGTCGTGCATTCGCAGGGAACTGGTGGTGGTAAACACTCCTCACATTTTGGTATCGGGCTCTCTGGTCTGCTGCCTGCTCACAAGTTTAGCATTTAAACTGACGTCAAGCCACTGAACACCAACTATTGCTCAGCCAGCTGAGCTAACAACAGTTTTTATTTTTTTTAGGGTATGTCAGGAGACGTGTTTGTGCCACCCGAGCAGTGTGTTTGAATTTTCAGTGACTGATGGGCCCTTTTGTTTAGCTGTACTGCAGCATCACGGAGGCCAGTGAGTCAGGGGGGTAAAACAAAACCAGTACGTGTCGTCTTCAAGGTTGGGAAAGCAAGCTTTTGACAGTCGGAGAAATACATTTTGGGAAAGTAAATGTTCTTGAAAAGGGCGATAGCAGTTTCTGGCAAGAAGAATGTCAAATCTGGACATGATGAAGTGAAGCAAAGGATGCTGGCGTAGACCTTCAATCTTTCTCTTTGGGGTTTAGGGCAAATGAGGTAATGTTAGTCTAAATCAGTCCTCCTTAAATAGTGGGGTGCAACCTCTTGGAGGGGGGGTGCGACCCATCGGAAACATGCTTGTTTTTTTGTTTTTTTTTTTGCTGTACTGGAATAAAGTGTAATTGCACATAAGCTCCAGTAGGGGGCAGTGGCGCTCTCATTGTCAGTGTGCACAGCAAGGTTATTATCATTAACGAAAACGAAGGAAATAACGAAAACTAGAATTGAAAAAACATTTTCGTTAACTGAAATAAAATAAGTTTTAAAAAAAATGATTACTAACTGAAACTGTATTATGTGTTTATAAAACGAACTAAAATTAACTATAATAATGTCAAGAACGTCCTTCTTTTTCGTGTTTGTAATTTTTTTTCCCTCATAAATGTTTGAAATCTATTAACTTCACTCCGCCGTACAACAGCAACCGCAAAAAAAAAAAAAGGGAAAAAGAAGCGGCACAGTCCTATTTGGGATTTCTTTGACTATGACTGTTTATGATAAAAGTAAGTGCCTTGTTGTAGAAGCAGGTGATACAATGTGTGGAATACTTCTCAAGTCCATTTGAAAAGCTCACACAACAAGGCTAACCAAGACTACGTGGATAAGCTAGCCTAAGCTAGCCCCCTGGAAAGAAGGCTAACCAAGACTAGCTGGATAAGCTAACCTAAGCTAGCCCCCTGGAAAGAGAAGCTGCAGCTGCTGGCCAGTCAGCGTTGGGAAGGAACGGGAGAAAACAGCAACTATAATGGACTGTTTCCATGGAGACCAGATAGCTGCTGGTCAGTAAATACGCAGAAACACGCATTGATAAATATGTTCATTGAGACCGGAATGTAAACACGACTATGTGATTCGATAGCCTTCAAAAAGTTCAGTGGTTCACTCGAACCAAAATTACAACCCTAATTTACAAAATAAAACTAAAACTAACACTGAAACTAATAAAAACTAAACTAAAACTAAGTATTTTAAAACAAAAAAGAATAAAAACTAGCAAAACTGCTCTAAAAATGAATTAAAATTAACTGAATTTGGAAAAACTAAACTAAAAACTAAATAAAAACTAAAACTAATGGAAAATCCAAAACTATTATAACCCTGGTGCGCAGGGACTATTAGCTATATTGCGTTCAAGTTTTTTTTTTTTTTTTTGCACAGACATGCGCGCACACAGCACAGAGCAGGAGATACGAAGTGAACAAACCCTGAAGAGACACCACAGGAAAATATTTTACAGGGAAAAATAATTGAAAATAATTCAGATGAAAATCATCAGAAATGATGAGCCTTTTTGGTGAACTAATCGGTATGTTTATAACCAACAAGTCTGAAATCACAGGTGCTCTCTACCTGGGATTCCTTCACTGCCATGTGTCCTCTCTCCCGGTTTCCAGATGCTCCCTGGACGACCCGCCAGACCCGCTCGCCTGGCCGGACCCTCTGCACGAAGTTGGCAGGGAAAAAGCCGATCCTGTCACCGCTTTTGCCCTGGAGAACACACGGAAACAGTCAGTACAGATTTGTCATCCATCCGTCCGTCCATTTACATTGATTGATCTCGAACTCAAACTCAAAATTCAACCTCAAAAAATTCAGTGTAACAAAAAATTCAACCTCAAAAAATTCAGTGTAAAAAGAACCAGACTCAACATCCGGGTCACCAGGGAGAAGCAATCGATCCCTGTCTCAATTCAGCCAATGTCCAGCCAATCACGTTACGCTCCATTGGTCATGTGACACGCACCCAGATAGTAAGACGGACCGGTCGGCCATGGCAGCAAACTCAGGTGATTACTATCTGGGTGGGTGTCACATGACCAATGGAGCGTAACGTGATTGGCTGGACGTTGGCTGAATTGAGACAGAGATCGATTGCTTCTCCCTGGTGACCCGGATGTTGAGTCTGGTTCTTTTTACACTGAATTTTTTGAGGTTGAATTTTTTTACACTGAATTTTTTTACACTGATTTTTTTTTTTAGAAATTGAATTTTTTTACACTGAATTTTTTTGAGATGTTGATTTTTTTTTTTTTTTACACTGAATTTTTTGGGGTGTTGAATTTCTTTGCGTGTTGAATTTTGAAAAACTGAATATTTTAAGACAACAATTTTTTTTAACACTGAATTTATTTTAACAAAATAAAATTCAGAGGCAAAAAAAAAATTCAGTGCCAGAAATCTGATGTTTTTTAAAATTCAAAGTCTGATTTTGATGCTGAAAATTTTCAATCTTAAAAATTCGTATTCAAACTCAGGTGGCACAGAAATACTTCCATACTACTTTTATTCTTAGTCAGAGGACCCACGAGTGTCCTGGTTGTTCTTTCAGGTTTATTCTGAATCTTTTTTTTTTCCCGGTGAGGACCGTCAGTCTGTTGTAAAGGCTTACAACTAATCCATCTCTCTCTGAAACATGCGGTCCGGAAAGGCCGAGCAGTCTTGAACCGTCGTCATCTGTTTCATTATTTATAAGAAGAATCAAAGGGGACACTTCCGCTCATCCCTTCGATCAAACTGTCTGATGCCAGTGACGAATCACGGCGGCTGTTTTTGTTTCCAGTATTCACACAACAACAGGAACTTCAGATAATGTCCAGTTTCCGCGGAGGAAAACTGATGACGTTTGATGATCCCGTTTAATGTGGCGATATTTTACCGTTTTATCGCCATCTGGCTCGAGGGTCGATGCGTTTGCCGAAGTGACTCACAAACCATACATTAGTAATGGATTCACGTTGACGTTCCTCGAGACGGACGTGTTGATTGAGGGCGTTTGATAACAGCTGCTTTGCTTAAAGCTACATAAGTTCTCGTAAACACGAGCGTGACTGATAAAGGATCCGCCGCTGGTTTACCGCTGATGAAAATTGCTTTTTGTCTGAGTCTGAAACACAAACACAAACAGATGCACTCACACACGGACGTTTATTTCCACAGGGACTAAGTGGAGCTTATTACAGACTCAATAAACACCTATTTGAAGTGGAGACACTAGTCACGTTTATTGTGTTAAAGTCTTTTCTTTTTTTTTTGGGGGGGGGGGGGGGGGGGGTAATTTTCAGAGTAAATGATGCTCTATTCCTGTCGGCGGCTGCCTGCCTGTTTATGAAAATGGGGCAGGTGCCACGAGCAAGGATTAATTTAAAGACGGGAAAGTAGCTCTCGTCCACAATAATGGCACACATGGGCCTCTTTTTATGGCGCTCAAAACGAATCTCAAGTACGCAGCGACAAATGGACAGACGTTTCTGTAACCCACCTTCCACCACTCCTCATTAGAGTCGTCTATGACCTGCACCCGATCCCCGGGACTGAAGGAGATAAGAGAGAGAGAAGTTTTAAGAGAAAAAAGGATCTGTGAATAGAGGGGTGATTGTGATAGAGGATAAAAAAGAAAAAAATAGAGAGACAAAAGTGGGATACATGATGGGGAGATGAGAAGATGTAAGAGCAGAAAATAAAGAAAGGAGAGCTGAGAGCGAGCACAAAAGATAACATTATCCGACCGCCACGAAAAGCTGCAGTAACCCATGGTTACAAAGCTGCGGCGGGAAAAAATACAGGACAGCATTTGTGTCCCTCCGGGGAGGGATAGCAGAGTCAGGAGGTCTGCTAAAACCCTGACCCTAACCCCCAAACCCTAACCCCTAAACCCTAACCCTAACCCTAACCCTAACCACTAACCCTAACCCAACCCCCCCTAACCCTAACCCTAACCCCACCCAACCCTAACCCTAACCCCGAACCCCTAACCCCCAACCCGAACCCGAACCCGAAACCCCTAACCCTAACCCCTAACCCCGAACCCGAACCCCCTAACCCGAACCCGAACCCCCAACCTAACCCTAACCCCCTAACCCTAACCCTAACCCTAACCCCTAACCCTAACCCCTAACCCTAACCCCCAAACCCTAACCCTAACCCCTAACCCTAACCCCTAACCCCTAACCCCTAAAAAATCACAACAGCGCCTCTACCTGCTGAGGAAACTAAGGGCTTTCAACGTCAGCACACATGTTTTAACTCTGGTCTATCAGTCCCTCATCGAATCCATACTCACCTTCAACATCTCCTCCTGGTACAGCCTCCTCTCATCCAAACACAAGATCAAACTTTCCCGCACAGTTAACCAGGCCAGTAAAATCATCGGTGCACCAAAAACCCCCCTCTCAGAACTGTATAGCCGGTCCGTGATCAGGAAGGCCACCCTGATCACAGAAGACCCTTCTCACCCCCTCCACCACTGCTTCCAGCTGCTGCCATCAGGCAAACGCTACAAGGTTCCACTGGCCAAGAAAAACATCTACAAAAAATCCTTCATTCCCTCTGCAATAACCACCCTGAACAATAAAAAATGAACACTGCTGCTCTTAACATCCCCCCTCCCCTTTTTAGCATGTTTGCACAACATTGCATTGTTTTTAATGTTTGTTTGTTACTTTTAGTGTTTTTAACATGAGCCTGTCAAAGACGAATTTCTGTCACTCGTGACAGACAATAAAGTTATATCTATCTATCTATCTATCTATCTATCTATCTAACCCCTAACCCTAACCCTAACCCCCAAACCCTAACCCTAACCCTAACCCCTAACCCTAACCCTAACCCCTAACCCTAACCCTAACCCCTAACCCCCAAACCCTAACCCTAACCCCTAACCCTAACCCTAACCCCCAACCCCAAACCCCTAACCCTAACCACCGTGGACCCTGCGGCCGATCCAACCTGCATTCTAATGATGCAACTCGATGATGACCTCACGGCGCCGGCTGTCCTAGAAACACGGGGAGAAACGCTGTCCCAGTTGCTTCTCCGTACGTCGAGTCTCCTAGGTTTCTGCTCTCACAACTGGCCCAGATGATAACGGCGCACAAACATGAGCTGTTCCAGCACCAGTCAACTCCAGCCAGTACGGTTTAGAAGATCTCTTACTCTGAGACCTAAACACACCTCTATCTTTTTAGATTTTTACACAAGGTGTGTTTGAACAAGTAGGATTAACCGACTTTAACTGGTCACTGTGGGAAAATGCACGCATTTTCCTCCAAAACTGGTTGGCGACTGAGAGGGACAGTTTTCATTGCGACTGCTCTCACGCTTTTGACATTCACATATCTGCAGACCTCTCAGCGTCTGTTAGAAATAACGACGGCAAGTGCAGCGAAGAAAACGCGCAGTTCAGCCAAATGTTGACACTTGTTGGAGAGGTGGAGGAAGATGCTCTGATTTACGGTCTGAGGAAAGGATTCTGGCAAAATTATCCGACTAAAAAATGCCAGAGGTCCCTCAAAATCACCGGAGCAGCCATCAGAGGAGCAGAATTATTTATAGCACCACATTCCCAAGGGAAAAAAAAAAAAATCAAAGCACAACCAGTACAATGAAGAACACTCAGCTTTTTTTTTTTTTTTTTGATACAGTTGTGAATGTTAAATTGTGCCTATTAATAGCAGTGTGGGTAATGATAAGGAATGCAAGACCAGAAAATTCCCTTTTATGTTTTAAATTAAATTCTCTCTTGCTTTATTTCCACCTCATCAAATCAGCCTTGTTCCAGAAATTAATTTCCTCCACACATGAACAGATGTGTCCATCCGATTAGAGAGAAAAGCTTGTTTTTGTTCTTTCGCATTGATAATTTTTTTTTGGTCAAGGGTATTTTTCCCTTTTTTTCTAAAAGGTCGGGGCTTGATTGACATCTTTCATTCTGCCGTTGCTCCGTTGCTCGGGTTAGAAGTGGGGAACAAATGGCAACTGAAACACTTCCTCACTCGGTTTCCTTTCTGCCAGAAGGACTTATCGATGCTCTTTAGATGGCCTGCAGAGGAGAAGGAGCTGAGATTCCCGCCACTAGAAAAAACTGACAGATGTGAGGTGTTGGCTCCTCATGTTTCAAGGAAACCGAATCTGGTCTTTGGGTTTTGCTTCGAAATGCACACCAGCAGAAACTACTGACTTCTCTCTAACATGTTGTAGAGTTTTTCCCATCTTCTTCCAGCCCTCTGTGTTCAAAACCTGGCTGTTCACGCTCATATCGTGCACACACGGGCACAGCACAGATGGCGCTTAACAGGCCTACTGCTCTACTTTTGTCAAAGCTGTCCTCTAAACATCTACACACCGACGAAAAAAAAAAGGACATAACACACATCCTGCCCCCAATCTACTTTCCTCATCCTTCATTTTCTACTTTGATACGTGCCTAGTTGTGCTTCAGTCTTCCCTTCACGTCAGTCCTCCCTTTCATCTCTCTGTTCTGCATTGTCTTTATCCTCTGGGCTGGACACACGGCCCAGTCACGAGCGCGGCCCTGGGACGGCGTCGGATCTGTGTTTATAATTAGTCGTCCTTAAGGGCACCCCGCCACCGTCCTCCACAGATGGCGGGGACGTTTACGTCCTGCAGGAGCAACAGCCAAGGCAAATCACAGAAAGGGACCGGACGCAGGGAAAAGCAAAATGCACTCGCTTGTGCTCAGAGCAGTTAAAATGAAAAAAAAAAAAAATAAAAACTCTTATATGTTAAGCTGGTGTGGCGTTTACTGACTGCAGTTCCAGGTCGTTCTGCTCCTGAGGCAGGAACTTGTAGAGCGCCACATAGGTGTGGATGGAGTGGACTTCAATGCGCTTGGGCACCTGGACACACGGAGATGGGAGAGCAGGTGGTGAGGCAGAGATACGTGCTCCAGGGGGAAAAATTAAAAAAAAAAAAAAAAACAGAAATGTGTGACCTTCTGTACATGCATGTGCAGTTGGATCGACCGGACTCGTACCTTCACACCGCTCTCCTCTGCAGGAACTGGAGCCTGATCGCAGCACTCGTCCACGTCCTTCTCCATCTCCTCGTCGGGAACAGGAGCGTCTGGAAGCAGAGAGAGAACTTCATCAGAGGCGAGGCGGGAAAAAAATAAGTTCTCAAACGTGCAATCAGTCATCAGTCTCGCACAGAGATAAGTCATGCACGGGCAGCACAGATGCACACGTTAGCATGAGCATGCGGCGCAGATCCATGCACGTGAGGGCAACAAACATGCAGCGGTGTTTACCCCCTGTCTCCTCAGTTATCTCCTCCTCCATGCTGCACTCCCTCTGCTGCTTGTCCTCGCCTCCCTCCTCCTCCAAGAAGGAAACAAAGGAAAACGGTAAAATGTTAGCACCAGCCTGTCGAAAAGGACATTGTGCAAAATTTTATTTTGTATTTCCTATTGTTGTTTTGCTGTACTGGGGTCTGATTAGTCTATTTTTACAGACGCACAAAAACCTTCTGACTAAACATGGATGTGACGCACTCATGCTAATTACGCTAACTAAACCTTTAATTATTAGGCCACCCCGACTGATTCCTCATATTACTTTACACACACACACACACACACACACACACACACGCCTGACTGTTCAGCAAAGTCCAGCTGAAGCTTTTCTAAACAGAATAGTTTGTTCAACATTACAAACGCATACCAAAAATGAAGTCATTTGAATGCAACAGTCCTCTGACATGAGATTTTTTTACAGCTCTGTTATCCAACTCAGCTAGAAAGTGAACATATTTGTCTGAAACTGCCAAAGTGCAGCTTTAAATCTAAATGATCGATGCTCTTTCAGAGGAGGACGAATTTCTCATCGACTGTACATAATATCATCAGAGGATTCAGAAGAGAGTCTGGAAAAACGTCTCTGCAGAGGAGCGGACCAGAAATCAATATTAGATGTCGGTGATCTTTGGGTCCTCGGACAGCAGTTCGTTAGAAACATAATGTAATGACTGTGTGATTTACTGAAACCACCGTCGATCAACTCAGTTCGTTCTGCCATCCATAAATGTAGGTTAAAGCAAAGAAGCTAAAAAGTCATCATGATCCAGATGCACAGCTGTCACTTCTGGGCCAAAGGTCCGTTTAAGATGGACTGAGGTAAAGAGGGAAACAGTCCTGCAGTCAGACGAATCAAATTTTGAAATTCTTTTTGGAAACCGGTTTCAGGTTTTAGAGCAGCATATGCTCCCATCCAAACAGTGTTTTGCTTTATTTTTTTCCATGGAAGACATTGCATCTTTCAGCAAGACGATGCTAAACCATATACTCGCATCCATAACGACAGAAAGGCTTTGTAGTGTAAAAGTCCAGGTGCTAAACTGGTCAGTCTGCGGTCCAAACCTTTCACCCAAACACAAAATACAACAAAGAAGACCCAGGACTGTCTAGCATCTGGAATCACATACACTAGAGCTGAGCAATTTTATCGATTCTGCGATATATATCGATATTTTGTTTCCCCAGAGAGTATTGATTTTTCAGCCGCAGGTATCTAAGCCAGCCATTCCCAAACTTCAGAATACCAAGGCCCAATTTGAAATGCGAAAAATCTGTGCGGCCCACCCAAACCTTTAATCACAACTGTGATCAACATACAGGACTAGAAGCTACGTTCCGATGTTAATGTAAGAGGTCAACAAATATAGGTAAAACTTGTTCACATTAAGTTAAGATGACAGTAGAATTACACTTAACTGGTTTGTTTTATTACTTCTAAATGTTTTTTTTAACTATGTCATGAAGATTTTATAGTAATTAAAAAGTATTTTAAAAAAATGAAGGATTTAAAACACGTTTGTTTCATTTTAATGAGCTCTCAGGGCCCATCTGCAGTACCATGACGGCCCACCAGGGGGCCGCGGCCCAAACTTTGGGAATCACTGTTCTAAGCTTTTTTTCAAAACCTCCGTGTCTCACCTTTAAAAGCTTGCAAGCAACAATTTGCACTGTTTAAATAAATGAAACAATTTTTCTCAACACATCTTTTATTCATTTTGTCCAGCATTTGCAAGCTGCCTGTCAGCCATATAATGTGTAATTGATGCTTTCAGTTCAATTAATATAAATAAAGTCATTGGAACACTCACAAGATGTCACCAAAATCACTTTGTCCCTTTAAAATCTTTTGGAAAATGATGTAAATGTATTGTAAGATGAATATCGATATATATCGTATCGTGAGCCGAATATCGTGTATCGTATCGCAAGATTAGAGTATCGCTACACCCCTAATATCCATGTTCTATCCCAAAACTGCTCTCCTCAGTTCTCAGAGGTATGTAGACTAACAAGGAGATCCATCAAACTCAAATGCACCTTTTATAAAAGACAGAAATGCATCCTTGAACTTTAAATAGCCCAGCTGTGAAACACTCTGTGCCGCTACAACTCACTGTCCAGGGCGCCTCTACTCGGTAATTAGGTTGGCCGGCGGATCGGCGTCGTCACAACTCACTCTGTGTCTGAAACGCACATTAGACCGTCTTCTACCTGCAACCCACAGCGGGATGTTTTCGTACCAAGCTGCGTGTCGGCGACTCTGACAAACTGCCAAAACTGGAGCGGCTCATCTGTGCCAAGGACGTCCCATAGCGCAAGGCGGCGTACACAGGATCTACCCGCATCCGCGCCACTTCTGAAACCACACACACACACACACACTTCTGTTTGAAGGGGGAAAAAAAATCATTTAAGCATGTCATTTATTCACTCAAAGCCTCAGCTTCAGACACACTACAATTAGGACGACACGCTGAGATTACGCTCGTGGTTATTGCGCCTGTGCCAGTCTGGAGAAACCGGTCTAAATATATCCGTAGTAACGCAGGCAGCCCGAACCACAGCGACCCACTTTAGATGTGAGCGGGCACGGCAGCCAAAAATTAAGAAGACATCAAGGCATTTATATAAAGCCACACGCTTGACACGTGTCTTAGTTTAATAGCTCTGATAAATCTGGAGCTCCAGTTGAGTAGAGAGAGAATACGAGATCACATTTCTAATGAACTTGGTTTTTACGTTTCCTGCAGAGAGCAGCATTTTATGGATTTTCTGCTTCTTTTCTAATCCAGAGAGGGTTTGTCTTTGTCTTTTTTTTTTTTTCCTTCTGCACGGCCAGATGTTGTGTGTAGCTGTGTGCCCGCGCTGGACGAAGGCGCCATGTTGGCAGTTTCATATTGAGCTCCATCTCTGTTGTACAGAGCGTTCTCTTCAGAAAGAATCAACACAGTCCCTAGAAACTGAATATTTAGAGGTGATGGAGCTAAACTTTAGTCAAGGAGGTGCTTCTGCCAAGAGAAATTATTTACAGAAGAGTAAACGACAGAGAGCAGCGTTTAGAAACCACATTCCTCAGCTTCATGCAGATAATGATCTTTTAGCTCTTGTAAGTGCTCCAGGTTTCTCCTCAGAGGAATCTTTGATTTGATTATAGTTCCAGATTGGTCTCTTTTTTTTTTTTTTACTTTGTAACTACTCTTACCGTTTTTCTTCTAAAAACTCAACCTGACTAAGGTTTTCTCGCGCACACATTGGTTTCAGTAGATCACCAACCGAATTTTGATTGTCCCTCTAAAACTCTGACACAGAGCACCAACTGGACCATTCCAGCTTCATTCCAGCCTGGAAAACATGTGACCAGTCTGGGATAACTGAGGTCACGTCGGTAACTAGGCATGCCGCGATTTTTAAAAATACAATTCGGCATTAATTTAATTAAGCCATGAATCGCGATGTGGCCTCCAGGCCTGCAGAGGGCGCACTCGAGTTAAACTACGTTCTTGTTCAACGTCACTACAGTGATCCCTTATTTTTCGCGGTTAATGGGGACCGGCGCCCCCCTGCGAAAATCAAAATCCGAGAACTGGAGTCGGAGCCCCCCCGTGCCTCAATAATGTGTTTAAAATATGTTTAAAAACCCCAAAAAAGTAGCAAGACACTGCAGCAAAACAAGACAAAGGCTCAACTGTGGTCTTTCTGTTACCTTCACAGCCTCTGGTCTCGAACCGTAGTAAACAAACCGCTGGTATTGTGCTATTTTTGGCTCGTAATTAGCGGCTAACACGCTAACAACAACAAAAGAACAAGTCTGGTTTTCTCTGCATGGAATGAGCACTTTATTCTGGCACTGCAGGGAACTTGTAACATCACACAGGTTGTATTGTTGGGCTCCTGTCGGTTAACAGAGAATGTAAATCTATACACGCTGGGCTGCTGTTGATGCTCACTACACTTTTCATCTAACCTCGTTTTCTTCTGTCGTCCCACGACACACACACTACATTACCCATAAGGCCACACCATAACCTATAAGGTCACCTTCTTAAAGGGGCCAGGCTGGCTCACAACATTTCTTCACTGTGAGAGAACGCACACAACATCCTGTGGTGTTTCCGCGATTATTAAAATTATTTTAAATTATATTATATGTTTCTGAAAAAATCTGCGGAATTTAAACTGCAAAGTGGCAAGGGATCACTGTATATTAAAAACAGACAGTGCAGCAGCAAGCGAGGGAAAAGAAAAGCGTTGAGTCATGGCGGAGGTCAAACTCCAACTTTTGTTCAGACAAAAATAAATATGCCTTACTTTGTGCCTGGATTACCTACCTCAGGAATAAAAAAACACATTCTCTTATGCAGTATTGATTTGGAAAGAGTGTAAGAAAAGACCAGTTTTGTTATGTTTGTATAATGCCTTAGTTTAGGCTTAAAGTAGAGTTGACTTGTTATGTACTAAAGCAGTTGTTCTCAAACTTTTAATCCTGCGTACCACCTGAGAAACTGTTCAGCTCTTTGAGTACCACCATGATGACCAGTTTTAAAATATAGCCATATATACCTGTTCCTATATATACCTGTTCTATATATATATAGCAAAAAAAACAGGATTTGACAGATTTGAGAGTTGAGAGTTTCCACTTTACAGTCATTTGCTATGCAGGTATAAAGAGGATTAGAAAAAAAGTATTGTATAAAAAAAAAGAAGAAAAGAACTGATATAATTTTTTTGTAATTTGCTGCTAGTTCTAATCTATTGTATTGAAAAGAGCGTTAAAGAAAACACTACAGTATTGTTAAAAAAGAAAAGGCTGGATTTGTGTAAGAAATAATAATAAAAGTTTAAAAAACAGTAAATTAATTTTGTGTTGTACGTGATTCGAATCGTGATATGAATTGTATCGTGAGTTAAGTGAATCATGGCCTGCTTATAGGTAACATATCAGGACGTGGAGGTCACTTCCACTCCAACGGTCTGCAACCAGATCCTTCTCTCGATTTTTCCGCAGTTTGGCTTCCAACAAAAACACTGTCTGACCACAGCAACGCTCCTGTCCAGTGAAATGAATGAACCATAGCTGCACCGTGCACAGCTGTTTACTAACCAACAGCAGCATGATTTTATCTCAGACACAGAGCAGGCTCTCTGAAACTGCTCCTCTGCTTTTCCAAGCTCCAACAGACATGCTGAAGTACATCTTGAAGTGACACAATTTGAGCTCCTGAGCTGAACATTTTTTTCCCAGAATAATATAATTGGGGCAAGAACATTGATATTTATTTGCTTCGTCTTTGTTGCACGAAGACCTTTAGATGCTCACCACATGAATTAAGTTTGAGCTGTTTTGCTCAAAAAAAGGGATTTGGAGGATTAGTAAGGAAATGCATTAAAAAAAAACAATTATTTAATACTTATTTTACCAAATGGGGACTTTCCTGTGTGCTGTGTGTAATTGTAAATGTGGCAGTTTGCAGTCTCAGGTTGGTCCTGGCGGGGACTCAGATGACGAGGGACTTGCAGGTTAATTGTACCCTGATGTATAAATAGTGTATATGAGATGGTGGGATGGAAAGAAGAAATTCAAAAAGAGCTTGTGCCTTTATGTTTTAGCCATTAGCAACTTTCTTTGAGAAATTTATAAAAAAAAAAAAATTCAAGACCTAATTTGGAGTACGTTTTATGAGAAATATTGATGAATCCTGGGATGCAGAGTTGGATGGGGCTCCGTCAGAAAATAGGCACAGATTCAGTGTTTATGAAACTTTCAAACGTCCAAACTGAAGTGCCTGAGCAGTAATGGATACCCCTCACCAGCGTGAGGGTTTACAGCGCAGATCATAAACAGAGATATCAAACCATAAACATCACAGCTTATAAATATTTATTCACATACTTTCAGGGTGCAGAACGTCCACCAGCCTCCAAGAGAAGCTGAGTTTGTTCCTCCTCTTTATCTGTCTCCGCTCCGTGCTCCTCGGCTGTCGGGTGGAGAGGGAGGCGGTTCTCGCTTTGCTACCGTACACACTTACACGAGCACACACACAAATGATCTAAAAATAAACCAGAACGCTAGACGGGAGCAGCGTCACAAAACAGAAGCACGGGGGACGCCAACAAGCCAGCGCACTCACCAGCGAACACACACACATACGCACACACAGGCGTTGACACATGCTCACCTTGGCTTGGCTGAACTTCCTTCACGACAGCCAATTGGTCGTTGACGAGCATCGGTGAGCTGAAGTTTCGCTTGAAAGCTCCGGACTAATGGAAGAGAGCAGAAAGCAGAATGGCTGTTTCAGCTTCCATTACTTCCTGTTTAGACACGGATCTGACAGCGGAGTGACTTTGAGGCCTCGATAGAGTCGTACGGAAAATACTGGATCAATAACACCGACATCCACGAGAACCCTAACCCTGCACTCAAACCGGCGCACCTGCTGCAAGAAAAGACTGCTTCTGCCTCACGGTACGGTCCGTACCGCGGTTTCTGTGTCACGGTTTCGGTACGGATTCGGTACAGTTTCAGACCACCCGCTACCCTAAACCCGCGATCGCAAGATACCGAGTTTGCGGAAAGTGCAACTCAAATGTCGGCGCGTAAAAGAGCGCGTCCAAATGGCATAAATGTGCGTCCACCTGGTCACATGTGGACGTGAACAAACGGCTCTACCTCTCGATTACGCATCACAGTATTACTTGCAGACGTTTTTATTCTCTTGAGGTCAGAGGATGTCTGGTCAGCAGTTGTGGTGGATGTGGGAATAGTCACGGCCAGACACGTCAGTCTGTACAGCTGTGGCATGATCTCATCCAGATGTCTGCTGTGGAGGAAACCAAGGAGATCTTTGTCTCTGGTATCAAGCTGGAAAAGGTTGGATGCAGGAATTTATTTCCGATGTGTCTGAAACTGTTGGTGGTCGAGGAGGAACAGCAACATTGACTGTTGGTGATCTTTAAATGCGCATCAAATGATTTGTTATGCAGTATTTTAAAAAACACATCAGTTGCGCCAAGACGTACAACTGGTAACAACTGGATCTTACAGGTAAGATCGCGGGTTTAGGGAGGTGGAAGATTGCATTTTGTTAACTGTTAACTGTTTTCACTTCCTTGCCGGTGTATTCAACAGCAAAACCAAAATGCTCCCACACCAGTGATTCAAAAAAAGTTTTTCCAATTTCTCTGCTACTGCTGGCCATCAGGGTTTCCGTTGTCCGGTAATTTCCAGACTTTGTCTGGTAAAAAATGCCGAAGTCCGGTATTTTATAATCTCTTCGGTCAAAATGTCCGGTGAAAATACTCCTCCCAAGCACAATTTCAATTGTAATAAAATGGGTAATTTCCACATCATTTTATGAAAAAACATATACTTTTTTACGAAGGAGTAGTGTGTGTGTGTATGAATGTAGCCTATATGTGGAACGAAACTTTTTTTCTGCGCGGAACGAAACTTGTCGCATTTGTTTTTAATTAAATCTAACAAACGGCGCACCACAACAGAGAGGTCTTTGACATGGCGAAACAGGCTAATCTCAAAAGCTATTTTCTAAAATGAAAAAGCTCTAATATCTGAAGAGATGGAGACTACCACAGATGATGCTGTGGCTCCCGCCGAAAATATTTATATTATTTTTTTAAGTTATGCTTGTGAGTCAATTGACGGGACTTATTTTATTTGAACTAGCCCGTTTTTCAATAAAAATACTATTAAATGACTTGCATTGATATCGTTCTACTGCATATGATTTATTTTTAACCTCCATAAATTCATATAGCCTATGTGACCGGAATTTCAAACATTTGTCCGGTAAATTGAAAACCTGCCGGTCACATTGTCCGGTGCCAATTTTTTCTAGCGGAAACACTGCTGGCCATGCCTGCTTGTTTTTTTTTTTTTTTTTTTTTTTTTTTCTGCATCCATGAGCTGCAGCCAACCAGCTAAAGTGTGATCGGCTGGTCTCTGAGTGAGCGGAGGCGAGTGGACATTGACATGCAGTGGCGGCCCTGTTGCCTAAAAGGCACGCACGCTCACGTGCAAGTCCAATGCAAAGTTATTGGAACATAAATACAGCGGGACATAAAAGCGTGTTGTCCCGTGCAGGTCGTATCGAATGGTTCGGTATTTTACCGAGTACCGTTGCATCCCGACTTCTGCCACAAGACACTTCCTGCTCAACAGCGAATCCCCATCAACCACTCATATGCGTGCACGTGGCTCAGGCGCCGGCGTGGACATGTGATTCTGTTTGTGTGTCTCTACAACTGCAATTTCACCCTGAATTAAGCATAGTAACGGCTTCAGTGGAGATCGCTTGCTCTTTCTCTCTAATCTACAAATCATTCGCTTTGTCATGTTGAGAGAAGCGGCGTGGGTTAAAGGTGAGATGGGAACGCCACTGGTTCACAAAAAAAGATGTCCTGGGCTGGAGATGGGCCCACCGGTTTAGCCCATGAGTTTCACGTCAGTGACCAGCCTACGTCAAGAAAAATTGATAAAGTAATCAGTCCACTTCATTCAAGCCTTTAGTGTTTCTCATTTATATCTTCAGGTGCGTTCACACTTGACGTGTTCGGGTTCTTTTAAAGGGAATTCTGGTGTGGTAGAATTAAAGATTTCATCTGTCCAATCAGGTTTGGACCTCCTCCGCTTCTGTTGTCTCTTTTGGTTCCGCCAGATGCTGAAAGGCCAGTGGACGAGGTCTTTCTATCTGAACGAAAAATATCTTCTGCTTCTAAAAGTAACTAGAAGTTTGAATGCCCCCTATACAAGTTTAACTAAAACTTGCAGACAGTCTGCTGGTTCCTGTAGTTTTGTCTCTTATTGTCTCATTTTCAGTGGACACGAGGACTTTCTCATGAGGACGAAGCCTCCTGGGCTACGTAGTGTCCTCCTGCTCATCACAAACTCCAGCGAGCTTCTCTCAACGCTAAAATGAGTTGTTAAACTAATAACTGAACAGCTTTTTTTGTGTGTGTTTTAGATTTCAATAATATATTAAAGTTGTGATCGGAACATCTGGATGCAACGTAACATGATTTACAGGATGAATTTATATTCTTCAAATCTGAAATGAAAACATCAAGAGTGTCTCAGTATTTTACATGAAATCCCTCGGTGCACTTCGAGTGTGTCTTTTTCAATAAACTACTATAAGTTACATTCGGTGAAGCTCCCTTTTCAACCTTGTATTCTCAGCTCATCTCGTAGCAGAGATCAAAGCCAAACTCATTTTGTGTGTCCTGCGACCGGCAAAGACCACGCAAAGACAATGTTAGATTTAATAATACAATTCTACGCTGCTTTAGGGACATACGTGGACGATAAACAGCATGTCCAGCTGTGCATCTCGATTTCGTGTGTCTTTGTTGCTTTTAGACTGTGACAGTTCCCAAAGAAAACAATTTATGCTAGCTGCTTCGGCGCCAAGCCGGGCGCCAAGCGTGGCAACCTTAGCCAACAAGAAAAGAGACCAAGAGCCTGATCTTCTGCCAGATCTCCTAAAGCCGCTATTAAGGGATAGCATGGGTAGCGGGAGGGGCGTTCCTAAACCCTTCCTAAACCCGCTATCCCACCTGTGCTACCCGCTACATTATCCATGGGAGTGGTTAGGGCGTTCCACCTGTTAAACCAATCAGTGCATCAGTAGCCATTGCCTTTAAGAGCAGGTTGCGCTACTCAGCTAACCGCTATGAGCATCTTTTCATCCAGATCAGAGCAGCTCTCGTGTGCAACTCGTCTGGGACTCTTCTGTAGAGCTTCCTCCTCTTCCTTCCTCCTCCTCCTCCTCTGCACTGATATAAACATATAAATATTTTTACACAGACAATTCCTATCAGCTACCTGTGACCAGGTGGATGCACATTGATGCCATTTGGATGCACTTTTGTATGCGCCGACATGCGGGTTGTGGGTACCCGCGTTCGCAAGATACAGAGTTTGCGGAAAGGGCAAAAGACACGCCCATTGCCACACCTACAATGTGAGTAAGGGAGTCGGCGTGACGGGTAGCGGTTTTAGGGAGCGGAAGATTGCATTAGTGGTTAGCAGAGGTTCCTAAACCTGCAATTTGTGGGTAGCGGCTAGCGGGAAGTGTACGATTAGAGCCCAAACGTCCTATAATTAAAGATCAGAAATAGCAAGTTTGAAACTGTCATTCAGAAGGTGTATTTTTAATTGAGTTCATGCTGAACCAGGTTTACGTTGACCAGAAACAGACTCTTAGTAACATCAGCTTGTCCAGAAACACCGTTACAGACCACAGACCAGGAAAGCTCAGGGAAGCTGCAGGGACGTAGCCGGTTAAGGAAGCTCTCACTTACATGGTGTTTTCATTTGTTACTGACAAAATCACCAACAACAACACAGCGTTTCTTGGCATTTTTTTTTTTTTTTTAACAGCCTGAAGACAGATGCATCTGTCAGGTGTCTCCCACAGCACTGAATATATTAAAAAGCCTTTCAGTTTTTGTATTGCCAGCCTTCTGGTGTTAACCATCATACTGATGCCGCCAGGGATCCCCCCCCCCGCCTCCCCGGTTTAAGGGGATGGAGTCAGCATCTTAACTGTGCCTCTTTGGACATTAGCGTCGTAGCTTTGTGCTACCAACTTCGGAAGAACAGCAAATGCAGCAAGCTGTGCAATCAGGAGGGATGCTGGGTATTTCTACTGTGATGTTACAGTTAATGTTATAGTTAATGTTTGTTGCAGCCAACAAAAGTATTCAGCCAGAGTATCATGACCGAGTACTTTGGTTTTTAAATCAGGGGAACATCAAATCTTGCGCATGAACTCCCACCTTCCCGTAGCACGGCTGCTGCGACAGTTCGGAGGTGCACCACAGGTGAGCCGCCATCTTGCAGGTTTTACACCGCAGAGCTTGTTTGGAGTTTCCTGCAGGGAGGGGACAAAAGAGAAAATGAAGGCCGGGGACAAAGGCGAGGAAGCAACCGCAGAAAAATGAAAAACACAGCAGGATGCAGATCGACAACACGGAGGGGACAGACCAGAGAAAACAAAGTGCCCCTTCGAATGATTAGCAGGTTGCTCAGGTAAGGTCTGCTCAGGTAATCAAGCCTCATCTTGGTTTTATCAAGCTGGCAGAGGCTAACGGCTTCATAATCAACAGCTCTTCTTCTTATAAACGCTGGAGGGATTGGAAACCAGCTGGAGACGCTACAATCATAAATCGATTGAGCAGTGAGTCGTAAAGTTTCTGCTCATCTGATTTCAAGTGCTGGAGTGATAAAAGTCTCCTGGGTATCAGGATATTTGCTCCCAATTTGTTTTGTAATTAGATAACCTCTATTTATTATGTTTTTTTTTTTAATTTTCCAAAGCAAAGATGACTGATTTCTGAATTTGCTGGGGATAACAGGCCAGTTATGTAGCAGCGGAAAACAAAAATATACTGGGTGCCTTGATGAGAATTCTTACTTTAAAGAGAAAACATTGATTCTACTTAATCAGCTTAACAAGAGGGAAAGAGGCTGGACTTTCAGGACGTGGCGATGCATTACAGAAATAAACTCGCAATGCATGCAAAAAAACCAAAAAGAACACAGCACAGACGCAAACACAGGGGAGCAGGCTGGAGTCTGTAATCAATCACACTGACAGGAAGTAGATTTAGCAGAAATCCCGGAGACTCGTAGCTTATAGAAGCAGCAAATTAGAGATAAAAGCAGTGACATTTCTACACTGAAGACGAGTAGTCCTGTTTTAATCAAATGTGTCTAAAAAGAATCAGACTGTGAGGTGATGCCATTTTCCCTCCAGACTAACTTTAAGCAAATAGTTTGACACTTTGAACCTCCTCATTTACTGCCGATTAGAGTTGAATGATACGTCTGATTATGAGGCTTCAGCCTTTGGCCAAAGTTTTAAAAATTTAAAAGGGTTTAAAGGGTTTAAAGGGTTTAAAGGGTTCCAGACCAAAACCGCAGAAACCAGGAATCCTGTGAAAACAGCTAAAGGTCATCTTGAGTCCTGGGGGGTCACGGAGCGTCTTACCCACTATCATGTGCTTGCAGTGCTGGCAGTTGGTGGGCTTCCGGAAGACGTGGTCCTGGAAACAGTGGTTAATCTGCGGCCGGGGGGGCTTGGGGGGCAGCGACGGGGAAAGGCTGAGGGACGGGGAGTGGGAGGAGATGGAGGGGTTGGGGCTGAGAGACGGCGAGATGGACGGCGAGCGCTCGCCGAGGAGGGGAGAGCCGGGGGGGCAGCGGGGGAGACGGCGGCGGCGGGTCGGTGATGAAGTCCGGGGGCAGGCGGGCGTCGCTGTAGGACCGCTGGAAGAAGTTCTCCACGCTCTTACTGCGCATCAGCGTCTTGAAGGATAGCGAGCGTTTTAATCTCTGGAGCTGCACAGACACGTTCACAGGAGTTGGGGGGGGGGGGGGGGGGGGTACACAACGAATAAACACAAGATAAGCAGGAGGCCCATAACAAATGTTCAATACACCCACAGGACAGCACAGGCAATATCCCAGCATCCATAAACACAACACTCTGCTCAGAACGGTGCACTGGGGGGGGGAAGAGGGTGACTCATAACATGCCATATTCCCTCATAAGGGAACAACACATTATTAGAAAACTATCACCGTGTTCCCGTCAGTAAGATGTACCTTTATTTTATCTTGTATGATTTGGCTCACGGTTAAACGAGATAAGGCTTTTCTCTTTGAGACCACCTGCAGTTCTGCTTTACTACGTGTAAATGGCTTTTTTCTTTAGTCGCGGTGAAGAAATCAAGAGAGTGAGAGTTTACACAGGCTTATCAAGTGTCAGCAGCGTATCCCTGAGGTTTTTAATATGATGGAGCCTGCATGTCTTCATGCTTGACAGCGTCAGAGGTTTGTGCTGAGCACACAGGGACGAACCCGCGTGACGTGAAATTATTGCATTGCAAATATTCCGCCTGCATGTGCGTACTGACAAGTGGCCAGGCTGCATTGTTTGGCCGGACAAACGCACGTCTGTTGACATTTGCCTGCAGGTGAAGATGCTCGTTGGACGGCAGCTGTTTGTCCCCCCTCGTCGTGTGAAGGTGTGAAGGTGTGGTCTCTCTTCTCAGGGGAAGAATGGCTCGACGTGGACGGGCAGGGAGACGGATAATCACCGGGCCGCCGACACTCTGAGACACACGCGCCGTCCGTCTGCCTGTCCGCACTCAGCGCCAAACATAATCACTTTACGGGGACATGTTGTTTACAGCTCTGTGTGTCTGGTAATAAGATATGAAGACAGTTTGTCTATTGAGGGCATGCATGTGTGCGTGCATGTGTGTGTGCATGTGTGAGCCAGAGAAACAGGACTGTGACTGCATTTGCACGCTCCATATGCTGCATGCACTTAAAGCTCTATTTGTGAAATATTCCCTTCATTAGGTTACAGTGACGAATACGCTGAACGCTCCGGACCGTTCTGGTGCTGTGTGCACAGATTGGTGTCGGTGTTTTTGATAAAGTTGCCCAGCTGTGACTGGTGGCCAGGCCGTCATCCACCTGTCATCCAAGCGACTCGACACACAGGTGTTGTTAGAGGCAGTTTGTCCTCTGTGCCTGCTCTGGATGTGTAACAGGACATAAGTGCACCTACGCGGCCGTTTGCCGCGCAGTGCGGATATTTATGAGATCCATATTTCTGCGTGAACTAAAATAGGGACCTTAAAAGGGATGTATGTGACTGTTTTTCTAGGTTAGATGGCTCTGAAAGTTTTCAAATGAGTCCTCTGTATCAGAGCGGAGCGCCCGGCGAAGAATGGATTAATTCTGAAGCGTCTGAAACTCTGTATTCACCATGAAGCCATGTGGATTAGCTCGGTTTTGTCACATTCTGGCAACTGAAATGTCCTTATTACTTTTAAATAAACCACAAACTACAGTGCTGTCTCTAAAAAAAAAAACCTGTAACCTGATGCAATGTCACAACGCTTATTTCTATCCAGAGTTGCATTCAGTTTTCGTCAAGATCTCGTATACTGAGTATCTGAATATCTGAGACGTGGACTGCTGTGTAAATCTAATCAGTGCAGCACATCACAAAGATGTGACAATTACGTCTTTATGCTCCCTGAATCATGTTTTTTCTTTCACAATTCAAGCCCTATGAATCCTGATATTGTAATTTTGTGGTTTAGTGAATCTAACCCTGATTAACTGAAGCAACCCCAGATCATACACCTGGATTCATCAGACCATATGACCTTTTTCCAGAGTTTATTCAACGTCCCTCACTGATAAGAGGTTCATAAGAGGCTGCGGAGCCGTCCGGATATCTTGACTTCTCTTCACATTGTGTGTTCGCGTGGAAGAGCTCTTACTGTCACTATTAAATTACTGCTTCGGGTTCTACCGTTACGTTTCCTCGGTTCAGGTTTCACCAGTTGTTTAAATTATCTCCAGTCAAGATCATTCAAGATCTTTTTCCAAACCTCATTTCCTCCCTGAAGATATTGATATTGATTCGCCACTATCCTTCCAGATTTTAATACAGCGTTGGACCTGGTTGTCTAGTGACTGACAAGCTACTTCTTACATCAGAAACACCTTAGTCAGTGTATATGACTCTACTAATACTATGCACACTTTGAATTCATATATTCCGCTCCCTCGGTCAGAGCCGTTAAGTGCTGGCGCGACAGTTTCAGCTTACAGCTCATGTCTCAATTACAGCTCATCTAATCATCCGTTAGCGTGCCGACCTGAAAAGCTTTCCCGCTTAGCCTCCGTTTGAGCTTTACTGTATCTGAGAATGTCAACGACTCCGAGTCAACGCCAGGAGTGGACCTCACGTGCGATGTGTACAATGACGTGACACCGTCCCACATGAATTTCCTGTCAGGTGAGATAATGATATCGAAGACCCAAAGACTGCATATGAGACATGCACGTAGCCATACGCAGACATTGTTTGGACAAAATTATGTATCTTAAGGTCAACTATTGAAGTGCAGAATCCTGCGTCCTGACCAGAGCGAAAGAATACAGCTAATGATGCAGGAATAAATTATAGGGGCAAAAAAATATTAATTTAGTATCTTGTAAGAGAAGTTTAGTCTTTTTGACGCAGTGTCCAGCAGCCGTCAGTAAGAATGTCCCTTTAAAGGCAGGGTAAGCAATATCTGGATGATGTAATATCCATCTCCATTGCTCCCCAAGAAACCCTATCCTATCAGGAACTCTCCCTATGAGCACAAACCGTCCCGCTGTCAGTGGCTAAAGCAATGTTTGTCGGTTGTTTTTTTTCTCCACAGCATACTCACGAGATGCGCAGCTAACAGATGGTGTGAGGACATATACAATGAATGTGACAAAAAAAGTGTTGCATAGAATTGCTTACCCTACCTTTAAGGCAATTCCTCAATGGCTTTACACATGAACCAAGCGACGGCGTTTACGTCTTTTGGTCTGCGGTCAAAATGAAGTGAGCTTCGTCACGCCTCTCACAAAAGAAACGTTTGCGTCGAGTCCCAGCCAGCAAATAACTCTCAGCAGTTTCTGTGGTTCATAAATGACTTATAATGACATGCAAAGTGGATTTCCCTCCTCAAACGGCGCTGCGGAGCAGACTTTGATGAGTCGTCCCAGCAGACGTGTAAAAGCCCACCGTTTTCACATCTCTAACCCTCCTGCCGTTCTCACGTGGTGACGGCCACACGTGTCCGAAATCAGAGCTCCACGGGGAGACAGCAGACATAAATCAATGATAAGACTCTTATTTAACTCAAATGTGTTTGCCTTTCTGCCTCTGTTAAAATTGAATGAGGTCAGACTGAGATATTTATGGGATGCTCGGCTACGTCCAGAGATCGTTGCTGAACAGCAAAGCTCTGGTCTCACTGGGAAATCTGATGATTAAAAAAAACAGCCTGTGCCCACAATAAGCTGCTGGTTTTCACTTGATTCATCCAGTAATAGAACATTTAAAATACAAAAATGAAACGCATTAGCCCATCACCAGCTTTTGAAATTATTGTTATTTTCCCCCATGGCCTTAATGTTGGGGTTTGCATCTCCCAATTTCTGCACGATGCTTAGTGAATTCGTGGAAACCCACCACTTGGAGAGGGATGGTAAGGTGTTCATCATATTGCTGTTTTTTTTTTCTTCCCTGCAATTTTCTTGTATTTACTTTCCCCAAATATCAATGTCTCCTCCTCAGCTGTGGATATTTCCCTCGGAGCTGTCTGGAGCAGAAGAAGAAGAAAAGAAAAAAAGTGCAGCAGACCTGCTCTGCCATCTGATCCACTTAGAAATGGGAGCACATTTAAAACTATGTTTGAGATAGAAGTGCAGTTTCCAAGAGATTTTTTTTTTTTCTTTTAGAAGGATAAATGTTGTTCAAATGAGCTGTGGAAAGTAGTTTTCTTCCTCGCTGCAGTTCTAGGTCAGCAGCAGAGAAAATGATCATCCGCCAGCAGCAGTTACACGGGTCATATCTGTGCGCTTGTTGCTGTGTGTGACTTCGGTTCTTTTCATTTATAAGGTCAGCCGAAGGGCTCTCTCATGAAAGAATACACATTAGCAAAAAATATACAGTGATCCCTTGCCAATTTGCACTTTAAGTTTCGTGGATTTTTCAGAAATATATAATATAATCAAAAATCAAGAAAAAAATTGTGGAAATTCCGCAAAAATCCACCCCACAGCAGACGAGAGGCCACAGCCGCCATCGAAACGTCAAACGATGACTCACAGCCAGTGTTGCCAGATTTGGTTGAGTCATTTCCGCCCAATCGCGATCCAAAACCCGCCCACTTCAGGAAAGAAACCGCCCAATAAGTGTTTTCATACGAATACATTTCATATTTGAATAAACGTGGATTTAAATGCATTTACAGTATTAAACAATTAAGGCTAAATGAATAGTTGTATTTTAATCATAGTGCATGTCACAAAAAATGTGCAAAAATGCACATCGTGTATCCCAGTGCCAGGCCCCAGTTACACCATTTCTTATATTTTCCTCACTTCGGCATGATAGCTTACTCATTTTGCTAACAGCTAACAGCTTCTGCCTCAGACTTCTGCATCGGCGCTCTAAGGTTTGTTGAAGTGACGTCACGGTAGCGCGTTGTTACAGTGACTGAATAACTCACTGCGATTAAATATATTTTTTAAATTGGACGACCACAATACGAGTGAGCGAAGTATACTGAATTTTGTATTTGTACTGTTTTTAAACCATAAAATAACAATATTAAAAAGATAACGCCAGATGTTGGTAAAAGCAGCCCAAATTTGTATACCCGTTCCAATGCATTTTTTTCCCTGCCAGCTTGTAATCAAAAGTAGCCCAATTGGGCGGGAAACCGCCCAATCTGGCAACACTGCCCACAGCCTCCTGTAAGCAACACGAGAAACGCAGATTCTAACACTCTAGAATCTGTGCGCTGATTGGCCGAAGCCGCATCACCCAAACGTCAAAGGATGTTGTGCGCGTTCTCTCACAGCGAAGAAATGTTATTAGCCAGCCTGGCCCCTTTAAGAAGGTGGCCTTATGGGTAATGATGTGGCCTTATGGGCAATGGTGTGTGTGTGGAGCCCAACAATACAACCTGTGTGATGTTACAAGTTCCTGCAGTAGCCAGAATAAAGTGCCTGTTCCATGCAGAGAAAACCAGGACTTTTTCCTTTTAGTTGTTGTTAGCGTGTTAGCCGCTAATTAAGAGCCAAAAATTAGCACAATACCAGCGGTTTCTTTACTACGGTTCGGAGACCAGAGGCTGTGAAGGTAACAGAAAGACCACAGTTGAGCCTTTGTCTTGTTTCGCTGCAGTGTCTCGCTACTTTTTTGCGGTTTTTAAACATATTTTAAACACATTATTGAGGCTCGGGGGGGCTCCGGCTCCAGTTAGCAGATTTTGATTTTTGCGAAAAAAATAAGGGATCACTGTAATGATTCTACAGAAAGTCTTTAAACGCGCAAACAGCCGTCTTCAGAAGAGGGTGTACGGACCGCCTTCGTGTCTCAAAATGTGTTGTCATGCACGGCAGGATGGCAGATTCCCTGCTCTGAATACGCGATGATAGATGCATAATCACAGGCTGTTTCTGGTGTCGCGACGCTTGTACACACACAATCCATCATAAGGCTATTCACAAAGAAAAACACCCTCTCACTTCGTCTCCGTCTCAAGGATTGCTTAATGGAGCACAAACCCTCGGCGAAATGGGAAGGTGGAGTATCTTTTCTGGCTTTGTGGCTCGGAGTCCAATATTTCAACAGCTCACGCCTCTCCTCGTAGTGTCACATCAATAAACATCACAGGAGCGAAGGTGTTACATTAATTAATGATGAACGTGGCCTCCTTCAGCTGCAGCCTGAGATCACAAGGTGGCATATGAATCATAATACAAGTCATTTTTGAATGTTAAGGATTTTTTTTCTGCTTTTTTTTTGTTGACTCAAGCATCGCCTGCTCACTGCCTCCATGATTGATGAGCTGCTCTACCTCGCTGTTTTCCAGGCTCCCTCGCGCCGTCGTTTCTACAGATTGAAAGGCGCACCTGCAAAAAAAATCAAAATGCATCATAATGACACGCGAGACCCGCTCGAGGTTTGAGCCCTGTTTACGCTCAAAGTCGTAGACCCTTTTTTTCTCCGAGGACAAAGTCAACTGATGGGGTGTGATGTGAAGTCGGAAGAGCCGATTGATTCAGTGGTGAACTTTGTAGATCAGAAGCAGTGTTCACAGATCCTCTGTGGTTTCCAGGTTGTTCATTAGCAGCAGTTCAGGTTTAACTACACTCATTGACTCCTGTCCCATGTGGACAAGAGTGCACAGTACCCTTCTTCTTCTTCTCCTTCTTTTTTTTTTGTTCGACCATGAGCAGGACTTACTTCCTTCCCCATTTCCTGCTCTTGGTAACTTTACTCTTCTCCACATCTTTAAATGGATTAAGTGAGATTTTCAGAGAGTCTGTGAATTTTCTCAGAGTTATCACAGTTATTCAGGCGCCCGTGCTCCCCAGAGCATACGGGAAATCCTTTTGAATTTCTCTGGCAGCTCCGTGAAGTTAACGTTTCCATCTCAGCCGCTGTTGGAGAACTTCGGAGCCTTTCACTTTCACGTCCCCCTCAGGTTGATCGCTAATGAATGTGGTCATGCTGTAACTTCTGCTCCAGCGACGGATTAAATTTCACTTTGTGCGTTTGGCACCGCTCGGTAAATACTAACTCTCAGATGGTTGAACTTAAAGAGATTTGTTGACTGCGTCAAACAGGAAGATTAAATAGCTGGACCTTCTGCCCAGATAAAGACACCGGGCCGCACTCGGAGGGTTGAAACCTGGTGATTATATTTTGCTCACGTGACTCGGACAGGTCGGCGGCTGCAGAGTGCAGTGAAAGTTGAGTTTTTTTTTTTTTTAATTAGGGGACATGGCCCTGTACAGCGCAACCAGGTCCGACCTGAGAAGAGGCATCAGGGAGGCCAAGGCGACCTAGAGGAAAAAAATAGAGGACCACTTCGCTGAAAATGACCCCAGGAAGATGTGGCGGGGAATAAACCACATAACTAAACTACAGATGCAGGCAACACGGACAACACCAGGACTGATGCCTCGCTGGCAGAGGAGCTGAACCGCTTCTTAGCCCGCTTTGAGGCAGTCGGACCAGCGGACTGTGGAGGAAATTTTTTATTTGGTTTATTCATCTTGTAATTTTGTTCAATTTATTTGTCCTTAATAATATGTTTAAAAGTGACTTGTCTTTCTTAACAAGACCAATACACATGCATGACAAAAGACAAGCACGCGGGTCAGCTGTGACTTTGAATAAACATTCCTAAATTCAATTATCATCAAGTAACTAACCTCTTGATCAAGGAACTGTATAACGTCTCTAAATTCAATTATCAGTCTTTTCTAAGACAAATGTCCCTTTGCCTTCCCCACTACCTGCTGTGATCCACTCTGTATGCAAAAACCTGTAGAGAAATCAACATCTTTTTTCTTGGTATAAAAGGAAACCCTCCTCTATGTAAAGACAGAGTCCTCATTCAGTATTCTATGGAGTGCTGACTGACAGCTCTCCTTATGTGCACATAAGATTTTTGTATTTTTGTTTCTTTTCTCTTTAATAAATTCTATTTTGATTTTCTCATCGAGATCGGATCTTATTTTTTTTCCACAAAACGTTAACGCAAATTCTGTTTAACGCCACCATTTTTTAACGCGAGATTAACCCACACACGTTTCTGTAAATATGACCCTCAGGCCAATAAGTGTATTTACAGTCAACGTGTGGGACAGACATGGCGACAGAAAACGGTCCTATGAACAGCAAGTTTAGCTTTAAGGTGCTGACAGATCGGTCTGTTGACAAGAAAAAGGTTATTTGTATTTACTGTCGCTGTGAATTGAGTTACTACCGCAGGACGCGGTAAATTTAGTTTCACATCCGACATTCGCTTGTATTTTTTCTCATTTAAACTTTAATAGTGTCATGAAAACGGCACCGATTTCATTGAGGTTGGTATCATTTTGTAGATATAAGTATGCCAGACATTTCACAAGTATCATCAACCCTCCAAGCTCTCAGGAACAGCGCTGAATGTCCTTCTGAGTACTTCACTGCTGCCGTGGAGTTTAGGGACCGTCATCAAATTACTGCGGTCAAGCAGCAGCTCAAGACAAAATACACTAAGAAGCTGATGAATTAAACCCCCAAAAACTACGGTAGCATTGGTGGACTTCTGGTCCCCGTGACCCTGTATAGGACAAAATGGGTATAGATGATGGATGGATGGATGGAGGGATAAACAGAACATTTGAAAAAATTATTTGTACGATTAATTGCGATTAATCGCGATTAATTGCGAGTTAACTATGAAAACCTTTCGATTAATCGCGATTAAAAATGTAATCGACTGGCAGCCCTAGTAACTATCAATTACACTGGTGCCACCATCTTCATTGTGAAGACTGCTGGTGTGTTGTCGCTGTTGCTTTTATCCTGTGACCTTACCTCGGAGGAAAAAGATGGTCTACTCGAGCACACCCTCACATGAAAAGCCTTACCGGCATCAGAGATCAAATAGCTCTCAGGAAAAGTCGACACCGCTGACTGAAACTGTCACATTTCCGCCAGCCCTGGAAAAGCTGCAGGAAAAGTACACGCTTCCTCTGCTTTTAATCCTCTGGCAGCGTTTTCATCTGTTCTTCATTTCTGATTCTCGTCTATGAGGGAATTTTATGCCTGTGGATTTCTGGGAGCATCTGTTCTCTCATTCTGACTTTCCCTTCCAGTTAAATCATCGTGGACACGCGGTTGCACGTTCATTCAAAACTACACCTCATGGCTGAGATTTATATTTTAGAAATGGTCTAGATTAAATATTTAACATAGATATGTGTGAAATGATTCCATAGTTTTTTTTTTTTCCTTTTGCCTTCCAGAAGCACTTCAGAGAAAATCAGAGCCGTGCTGTCGTCACACTCTTAGCAGAGGATATTATGGTTGTAAATTCAAACTGCTTCTTCAGCAGTCAGCAAGTGAAGCCCTTTCAGAGGAAGTTATACGAGCAAGAAGCCTGGAGGTTAATGTCAGATCTATTTGAAACAAAGCCCTGGATTTCAACAGCCTCGTGCACTTGGACGAGCAGGTGGAGCCATCCAGAGTGATGATGCTGTTATACTCGGGACGTGATGTGGTTAAGCCGAATCAAGCCATCCAGACGCATGAATAGAAAATCAGTCCTGCCTGCCAGCAGAATCCCTCCTGATTTTCTTCGGTTGCAGCTGGTTGTGCGGCGGGAAGCTGGAGTGGATCGCCCTGGAGTGAGCGGCGATAAAGCAGCTTTCAACAACGTGGATTTGACTTTCCACAGAGGACATCAAATATTTAGGCGAGGCTCAGAGGCGGTCGGCCGCTGAAGTGTCTGACTGCGCTTATCACTTATAGCTCTGCTAGTGTCTCTGCGAGGCTGCTGGGAAGAAGAAGCATGAGGTGGAGACAAAGGTTTCACTCAGGGAAAGTTGTACATAAAGCAGCCTAATGAATCAAGAGCCCATCCATTAAGAGGACTGGGACTCTTGGAGGCCGGTGCTTGAAATCTTTGTTTATGCAAATGAGAAAACAAATCAAATGGAACCTCAAGGACGCCTGTGTGAGGTCTCGAGACTCAGACAGGATGGATATACAGTTAAGAAAAGAGAAAAGAGTGCCGCCTCTGCATGTGAAAACACACACAAAAGCAGCAGTTGTAATGCATCATTCAGTATAACAGGAGAGAGCATGAAGGAATGCTGCGGTTGTGGGGAATGACAATAAGAAACCCCCAAAAAAGCAAATACATTAGCCTCTAAAGTTATTCTGCTCCTCGCTGCGCATTTATTAGAGTAGCTTTTAAAATGCTCTTTGTGGAATAACTGCGCGCGCTCCTGTGTGCGAGCAGGAAATGGGTTTGGTGAGACAATGTGACATCACACCCCACGTAAGAGGTTACACCTAGTGACGCAGTGGCTACGGCAGTGGAATAATACAGGTAGAAAAATACAAAGCAGCCCGCTAAATCACAGCGCGGACTAATAAATGGAGTAAACTCGTGTTAATTTTGCTCTCATCCAACTACTCCCAGAAGTTCCCAGCTTCCGCTGATGTCCCCTTGTTCCGGTTAGTTAGAGCTGCTGATCAGGCTGGGATGTGATTTGAGTGACAGGTTCATGAGATGCTTGGTGAAGGCAACAGAAAGTCAGTACTTGCCTTAGATGACACCGGCTGGATGGGCGCGTTGCTTGGAGAGCGCTGGAGCTGCGAGTCGCTCTCCATCTCGCTGTTCTCAGTCATCATCTCTTCTGTCCTGGAAAGAGTCGTCCTTGTCGCAAGAAATTGTTTTAAAATAGTAATAAGAAATAAATAAATAAAAGCTTTAGCTTCTCAAACTAGGTCCAGTCGAGAGGAACTCTCCGGGTTTAGCCATGAAAGACTGTCAGTGTGACCGGTCCACACCAGAGGGATTAGTGCGCGCTGCTGCTGCGAGCTCACTGTCCACATGCACACACACTCGCACGATTTTTGGTTAAATTATGAATCCAAGCAACTCATAAATCAGCTGCTTAGCCTTTTGTATTGTACGTGCCACGCGAGGAAAGGCATGTGGCGTCCGGATCGTCCAGTGGCGCGCGCCGGAAAGCTCCAATGTGGCACAATCCCGCTCCGCAGGTGTAAAGAAGACTTAAATCAGCAATGATGTCGATGTAACAGGAAAAAAAACTGCACAGGAGATAATCACATGTGATCTGAAGGTTCTTGGTAAGAGACAATTCAAAGCGAACTGCGCTCCTGACGAGCGCGCACACACTTAAATTTAAGCGCAACGCGAGGCACGCCTTTCCGCGCGTCTGAGGCGCATGATTGGGGGATTTTTTTTTTTCCCAGCACAACTCAATCGGGAGTCATGACTGTGGGTGGAGGCTCATTCAGCCCAAATATAAAATCTATTACAATCTGCAAATGGATGACGGATTTTCTTTTGATCCCGTCAAAAGAAAAAAAAAAAAAAAAGCACGTGCAGCTTCGGCATCTCCGCGGCTTTTCTTATTTGTGTCAAAGCTGTCCCAGTTAGATTTTTCTGTGATTGTTCTGAGTAGAAAAAAGAATCACAAGTCATAACTGTGACCATGAGATATTTAAATGAGAAACCAGGGAGGTATAAAGACTAAAATCTATTTGGTAAGACTGAAGCTTGACTGTTGATGTTTAGTTCATTTTTTTTTAAACCCAAAAAACGCAATTACCACTTTCATTCCCTCATCAATAACCCAGCCTTCATCTTTTTTCCACCAGTGCCTGTGCTTACCTGTATACTTTCCTTTAAAGTAGCTGCAATAAAAGGTAAATATAGGTGCCTCTGAGTTTAAAACACTCATAACTGGCTTAATAACTGGAGTAGGCATTTGAAAATGCCCTCTTCTGAAGAAAGAATGATAGAATAATGGACCGGCGCAGCTACAGAATTAGCATTAACCTTATGAAGGTCAGATCTTTTCTGTTGATTACTTTAAGAGACAATCACCCATCCACACACACACACACACACACACATTCATGCAGCTCTCCCATGGAGAGCAACACACTTGGAGTAAATAATCTCACTCGTTGGGTCAAAGCGGTGCTTTCTCCATCACACACACAGAATCTTGAAACAGTCAGGTGATGTTATACTGTCCATTGTGCCAATGGATGTATTCACATGAGATTTACCTGATGTTAACAGTGGGAGCAGCAACTCCAACATGGGAAGGATGTAATTTCGGGACTCCAGGAAATTCTCCTGATTGGACCCGTGAACATCATCAGTTCTGCACCTTTGAATCATCAGGCGTTTCGGCCTTTTATCACTAGACACCCTCATCAAAGGCGGCCAGCTACAGGGTGATCAAACCAGCTTACGTCCCAATCATAAATCATACGGTCATGTTGATGATCAATGAGTCCAGCAAGGGTCCTTCCGCTTTATCTATATCCAGATGCAGACTGATGAATAGAGGACAGCGGTTCAGGGCACTTCAACGCACAGAGATGAATCCAGGAATCGAACCATCAACTTTCAGGCTGCATTGTTTCAACATAAAAGTCTCTGAGCTCGACTGTGTCAGAAAAATACAGCCCAAATGTTTCAACATCTTTTCTTCTTTCTTCCCCAGATGGCATAAAACCAAGATATTTATTGATTTGTTTTCTAAACCTTTCATCTGTTAATATGCATCCATTTTTTTTTTGCATTTC